>JADDOH010023297.1:0-52548 GCA_016648135.1 Agrypnia vestita | reverse complement strand
AATAGGTTTTTCTTACATATTTTCGTCAGTTTTCAAAATTTTTAAATTCGAATCGGTGAAAAGATAGATAATCGTAAAACGCGTATGATCTAATTATTAATTTATTTTTTTTAAATTTATTTCGTTTTTACGTACTTTTTGCAAACTTTGCGTTTCCTTTCATCACGTTTTTTTCCGTAAGTATGAAGAATATTTTAATTTTAAAAACAGATTATGAAAGACCCTGATGCTGGCGTAAAACTAAAATTAGAATCATATTTTAGTACTTCTTCTTCTTCTTTTTTTTGAACTTTGAAATTTTAAAAATATTATGAAGAATTTTTCAGTGAGTGTTTGAGTTAATTGGAATGATACTGATGATGCATATTAGTATGCTGTATACGATACAACAATAATATTAAACTTTTTTAAATTTTTGAATTTTTTACGATTTTTTTAGTGATTTCTTTTTTTAACGAATAACTCGACGAATTCTGGATGAAAATACGATATTTTGAATTATAATGATGAGTTAGACTATACTGTACCTGTACTAAAAAAATCATAACGATCGACATCGTTTTACTTAGTTTTTTTGCAATTATAATTCACCAAAAATACAATTTTTAAAATAAATATAAAATAATGTGGAACAATATACCTCGGCGCCAGCTACGCCAACTCTCATATTATTTTGTATGGAAAAATGTTCTTATTTCAAATTAAATTAAAACGTCGGCGGAATAGCTTTGACATTTGCTTCACAACAAAATGTGACATTTCAAAAAAAATACGTGTTTTTGATTTTCAAAATATATTATACGGTCATTTCTACCGTTTGGAAATATATAAATATTAGAATAAGAATGCTATATATGTTTTTCATAGTTTTCAAGAGAAAATTGAAATGTTGTAGAAAAAATTAACGGCCAGTAAAGCTATTTAAAAAATGCTGTTTTTTGTTAGAATTCGCAAAATTGACATTAGTTTTTTTTACGTATATTTAATATAAGGGTATTAAATGTAACATATAACCAGCTTTAGTGAGTTTTTCGAATATTAAAGGTATTTAAAATGATAATAGTAGGTAGGTAATAAACCATTTTTCACACGGGAATGATGACACGTTTTCGATGATTTGTATGAGATATAATTAATTAATTCAACAAGAGCGCGTTTTTCATACAAAAACACGCTCTTTTGAGATTTATTAATTTTCATTATTAAATATACCGCATAATATTATAAGGGGTGTTTTTATTGATGATAATATTTTTAGAATAGGGAAAATGCGCGTTTTTTTCAAAATTATTTTTACATAGATGTGACGTCACGATTTCGATCGAGTGGGAAATATTATACAGGGAGTTTTTTATGCAAAAACGTTTATTTGTGATCAATCGATTTTTTTTTTTGGATTTTAGATTTTCAACATTGATTTTTTTTTTGGAAAATGTTTTTTATACAGGGTGTTTTTTATGATGGTAATAATGTAAAATTGAGAAAATGCGCCTTTTTTCGAAATGAGCTTTTGCATATATGTGACGTAACGATTTTGAGAATGTGCTTGGATGGGAAATAATATACAGGGTGTTTTTTATGCAAGGATGTTTATCTGTGATCACTCTAATTTTTTTTTTGGATTTTAGATTTTCAACATTGATGACATTTTTTTTGGGAATTTTTTTTTTAATCAGGGTGTTTTTTTTTATGGTAATAATGTAAAATTGCATAAATGCGCGTTTTATCGAAATACGCTTCGCAAGGGGGATTATATTTTATGATTATTTAAGAAATATTCTACAGAATGTTATTAACGTCACATTTTGGGGATTTTGAATAATTTAAGCATCACGTTACGTTTTAAACGTTTGGAAAATTATATACAGAGTTGAAATTTTGAAAAATTGTCAAAGTGTTTTGTCCAAAATATTTTTTTTTCAAAAACCAAAAACCAAAAAAAATTTTTTAAACCAAAACCCATTTTTTTTCCAAATACATATTAACAAAATCAAAAAGTTAAAATCAAAAAACCAAAACCAATTTTTTTTTGTCTCATTAGTACTCTAAAATTGGAAATATATTTTTTCTTAGGTTAATTTGCTTCCAGATTCTTAGGTAAGTTTAGGTTAGGTTGGGAAAGGTTAGGTTAGGTTAGGTTAGGTTAGGTTAGTTTAGGTTAAGTTATGTTTTGGTTTTTGGGTTTTTCATGGATATCTTCGCGAAGCGAAACCCGATTTCGAGAAAGTCATAGACGGGCGCAACCCGTCCGCGCCTTTTCACTGCCGTCACCCGTCGCCCGCCCAGCGGGCGTCTGCGACCGCAAAGCGGGAGCTGTCTGTCTCACTCACCTTTGCGCGGCCTTTGCGCGGCTTCGGGCGCGCAGCGGCTTCTTCTCCCATCCTTCGGTTTTTTTAAATTCGACGTTCCCACCCCCACACAAGATCTTTCACAACTAGGTTATTTATAATCCGATTTTAATTTTAAAAAATACAACAGACAGCTCTCATCTTCTTCTATCGAATATTATAATCTGGCACAGTCTGCCGCCAGGCTAAATTGCACAGGTAGTCGTGCAACGGGCACCTTGTCATATATATTAAAAAAATAGTGCATATTGGCCGATATATGTTTATATATTTGTTTGATTGTTTGTAACCAAAAGTTACATTTCGATTTTTTTCGGTTTTTTTCTGTTTTCGCGCGCTTTTTTGAGGTTTTCTCTGGGAGTGTACACGATAAAAATATTTTGTAAATAGAATATTTTCATATTATTAATTTCCGCATCCAAATTTTGAGCATTTATTTTTCTTCTTCTTCTTTTTCTTTTTCTACGCCAGTTTGAGTGAAAATGGGTTTTTCTAGCATTTTTTCGTCAGTTTTCAAAATTTTTAAATTCGAATCAGTGAAAATATAGATATTTATGTTAAGCATATAATCTAATTATTAATTTATTTTTTAAAAATTTATTTCGTTTTTACGTACTTTTTGCAAACTTTGCGTTTCCTTTCATCACGTTTTTTTATAAAAGTACAAAGAATATTTTGATTATAAAAACAGATTATGAAAGACTCTGACGCTGGCGTGAAAATAAAATTAGAACCATATTTTAGTACTTCTTCTTCTTCTTTTTTTTGAACTTTGAAATTTTAAAAATATTATGACAAATATCTCAACAAGTGTTTGAGATAATTGGTTGGAAATGATACTGTTGATGCGTATTAGTATGTTGTAAACGATACAATAATAATATTTAACATTTTTTAATTATTTAATTTTTTACGATTTTTAATTAAAAATAGGTATGTTAAATTTTAATTATTTGGCTTTGAATAACGAATTAACATGACGCTGTGAAATACTTGGTGTATTAAATAAATAAGACATATGTTTATTGAATTTGGCATAGGTACCTAGCTCTGTTCTTATTTTTTGAGAACAATAAAAATAATTACTTTTAATATCATCATTATAACCCCGATTTTCATAAAATTAATGAAAATATCGGAAGAATCATAAAAATAATAAAACTTATTACAAAAATATTCATATTCAAATTACGATAACTAATATGCATCAACTTATCATCGCTGCATATACCGAATGTAACATACCTAGTTCACAATATTTCGTAGGTAGATCCCTGCCTATTTTGAGTCAAAAACGCTCAAGCAACCATGACCTAATATCTATAGGTAGTAACGGAGATAATCGACTTCAAAGTTTGTATTTTTCTATTCAATATTTCTGACTAATATTCTGCAAAAAAGTTGGACCATCATTCAAGTAACGTATGTATACCAAAAATTTAAATTTCAATCGCTTTAATATAGGTCAAATAAAATGAAAAAACTTTAATTTCTGAAAAAAATCTTTAAAAAAAGTTTTAATCATTTGGCTTGTGTTAAAGCATAGCAATCTTTATAAGTTAAAGCGGAAGTTTTAATTTTTGTTTTAAGTTATTTTAATGACGGTCCAGCTTTTTGCAAAAGATGAGTATAAAAATGCAAACTTTGAAGTTAATTATCTCCGTAACTACTGATATCAGGTCATGGGTTGCCTGAATATTTTCGATTCATAACATAGGCAGGAATCTACCAATGAAATATTGTGAACTAGGTCTGACACACCTTGTATAATATAGTTCATATGTGATGTTTAGTTTATTCTGTGATAATTGAAAAAAAAGTAACTGCGAAGAATAGACTTACAATTTTTTTTTTAAATTACTAGGCATACTTTAAAGTCACTATTTTTTTTATAGAAAAAATTGTCATTTTTTCATGTTTTTTGCACATACAATTACTTTGCATACTTCCGGCATATGGAATTTATTCTGTACTGACTTACGGCCACAAAATGTGAGAGTATAGAGAAAATATTATATATTAGTATTATATATATAGTATTATATATTTTTAGTATTATATATATAGTATTATATATTATATATTATTTTCTTTGCGGGTAACCCGCGTCAAAGTCTGGTCCTCAGAAGGATCATTTGTCAACCGACGTTTCGCCTGAATTGCAACAGACGTCTTCAGGGTGCCTTATTAATAAATTTCCATCACGAGGGGCAGTGCGAGCATGTCCGTTCGTATTGGAAGCTTACTACCAAGCCTTGTAGCCAGTGACATGGCCACTGGACAACGAACTTCAATGTTATTTACCAATGTTTTCGCATGGTTTGGCCATGTGCAACTGAGGAGCAAGGAAAGGTAAGGAAAATTGTTTGTCGAAGGCAGCAGAAACAGAGGGCGTCTGCGGAATTAAAATAATAAAACAATATATTCGGTGTATCAAACTCTTTTATTGTATTTTATATAACTATTTATATTTCATATTTTATTATTTTATTATTTATTTATATTTCAATTATAATTAAATGAAGCCATATCTCTTTTGGCTTTATGCCTTTCCAAAACAACTTCGTGAATTTCCTGCCGATTCTTCAGTAGTGTTTTGAAAATCTCTAACTGAACTGCTATAATTTTTTCTCTGCATATCACTTGGAGTCGTTTTGGCTTTTATTACCTGCAAACAAAGAAAAGGTTATAAACAGAGAAACTAGAAGAAAAACAATATAGATCAAATTAAAAAACATTTTGTAATCGCAAAGACTAAATATGTAGGAAAACGCGTAATTTTATCAATAATCTAACCTTCCTGGCGCATTTCTTCATATTCTCGAACCTATTTCGAAAATCTGTCAGACAGTATGCATTATATTCGTTGCGTAGTGCAGAAGTAAGATCTGACGATATGAACGTCGTGTGTCAAAAAATTTGCTTGCTTTCTCTGAAAAAACATTGTTATCAGTGTTTATTACCATTTAATTAACAGCATAAACTGTTGAATATCGTTAAATCCATGAATACTTACTTTGTATCATTATCAACAATTTAAATCACTGTCAAACATTTAAAATGACGTTTAAATGACGTGTTGCCATGTGCAAAATTATAGACTTTTGAAAAGTGATTTGAAAAATATTTTTCAAAGGTTATACAAAAACTGGGGTAGGTTGTTTGCATAAATTATTTTAAACCGAAGCCTCCCCGAAGCCTGGATGTTTCAAGTTTGAACAAAATAAGTGTAAATCCTGGGTTAAACTGAGTTTGACCTCAAGTGTTCCGGACAGAACAAACAAAATATAGGGCGGTCCGCTCAGTCCGCTCCGTCGGCCAAGAAACGTAGTAATGGCCGAAGAAATACAGCACGGGTGTCTCGTGTCAAACAGCATGCTTTCGCTGTGATGCGAAATTCGTCATAGAGAAGCGCCAGCCGTCGTCCAAAATTCTCAGCCAGAGGCGCCGAAGATCGCGGAGGCTGGATCGTAGATTCACTGCAGTAGTCAGGTCCCAGCAGAATTCTCCAATAGGTATCGGGAGATAAATAAAATGCAGATGAAAGTGATCCGATAGCGTTTAAATCACCACGCGTAAGCGTAACAGGTGACCGCTTTACAAAACCTTTTTATTATATAACGTTCTCAGAGATTTACAAGATACGATATGACAGCATGTTACGTAACCCAATCAGAGCGAGCCAAATCTCCCCTCTCTGTCGCCGCGGTTTGAACCGCGACTGGCGCCATCTCGCGGCGCTTTCTAGGAACTAGACCCGCGAGCGGCCGTACTGATCTCGATCTGAAGACAAAAAATGGTTAATTACAGGTTTTGCATGTATCCCACAGGGCTACAAACTATGTCACGTATAGGCCTGACCTTGCATAAGGCCGTGACACAGTTCATCGGACCTGCAGGTCCTACTAATTTATGAAAAATGCGTTAATTATGTCGACCGTGAAGGGTCGAAGTTAAATCAGGTCATAAAGTAGGTAATTTTAATTGTTACGCGATGCTTTTCATGATTACTGCATAGTACTCGCCCTAACGAGTATTTTGATACCACTTTCGTCTTTGGACAAAGTGGTTTTTGATACTTATCGCGCTTTTAAGAAAAGTTCAAAAGGTCAATTTTTCTTCCAAGTCAAAACATGAGCCTATATAGGCATGTGTATACTCTCTGAATAGGTATTTACTTTGCGATCATGATGCAAAAAGATTCATCAAGATCGGATACTTCTGTCAAAAGTTATTTCTATTTTTGTGATTCCGGCGGAAATTTACCTCAGTGGTGGTCAGATTAAATTCATTAAAAATTAGTGACCAAATGTTTATCGATGTCTTAGTATTACCAATGGATAGGTATTGACTAGGCGCGTCTTGTAGTAATATTTTCAAGTCTGTCATGAAAATATTACTTGCGCTATATGCCTTCAAAGGGGGCCGCGGAGAAAACTTTCTCATTTAGCTTTCTCCGGCGTCCCGGTACAACTTTACATGCGTAAAAACACATTAACTTAAGAAGTATTCTTGTTGAGAACACTGTAAAAAAGGTTTCAGTTTGATTTTAAGTCTGTGAGAGCTGCAATCTCACTTTGATTAATTCCCATATGATATTCAATTATCAGAAAAAATGTGTTTTTTACCATATCACTGCCGATAACTCACTATATCGCGCAGTGTGTGTGTGTGCATTTACTTGACAACTCTTTATTTTAGGTAAATTTCATAAAATATTTTTGACCATGTAATTTCTTCAAAGTGACCGGCAACTGAGTTTGCCGGGATTTTAAAATGACTTTACTTTCAGTGTTCAACCAAAATGGTTCAGATAACAGGGCAAACTTGCGTCTTACGCAAATAAAAATACCTCCCGCTTTCTCTTTTATTGAACAATAAAATGTGACATTCCATTTTTACATACAGTCATGATGCAATTCTGTCAAGCTCCTGGATTTCAACAAGGAATTCCAAATTCTGAAATCAGAGACATTCATTAGCATTTATAATACAATGTTGTGCCAGTATGAAAGACATGTCTGGATCACGCTGTACAACACATTTACATGTTCAAAGCGAGGCGTAATTTTACTTTCCGAGAGCATCATTTCTCTCGATTCATATTTTAATTGCGAGTTCCAGACCTGTCGCCCAGGTTACCGACTTAGACACGGTATTCACGCCCGACTGGGTCGGGGGTGACCAAGTGCTGATGATGATGATACCCGGTTGTCATGGCAACCAGGCATCAATGCTCTTTACATGTGGAATAAAATCACCTCCCGCTCTCTCTCCTCAACTTGGAGCAATGAAATGCGACATTTTATTACATACAATTGTGATTCAGTCTCATTGAGATCTCTGAAACAATTCAATAAATTCCATAATTTTAGAAACTCTGAAAATCTGAAAATCAAGATTTTCATATAACATTTCTCAGTAAAAAACATATACATTTCAGCCCATGTCGTGTACGCATTTTTATTGCTCCCAGCGAGATGTGATTTTATGAAGCTACTTCATTCCCATTCGCTTCCCCCTTTCTCGGTTGCCGCCGCCTGACGCCGAGACACGTATAAGGACAACCACCGCAGCCGAGAACTCGCGCGCTGTCCTCGGCACGGTACCCATCCCCAACCGGGTCACGGCGATCGGTGTTAGCCCTGAAAGGGGCCTTTGCTCTGCTTCATTCACATCAGAAATTTCTACCATTTATATGACGTGATTACGTCAACTACAGAACTCGAAAGTTCGGTTGCCTGACGGTAGGCGCAGGCTTTGTCCTGTCCGTAACATTCTTCCCCCGTGCAGTCTTGTCTGTACTTAACGGTTAGGACAGGACGCTGCCTTCGGGTTCCGCGCACCCCACAGTGCACGGCCCGGGCCCTCCTGGCTTTGGCCTCTTGGCCTTGCAGCTTGCAGCCGGCGCAGGTCTAAGTGACCGCGTGCGCCCTGACTTGTAGCTGGCGCAGGTCTAAATGACCGCGTGCGCCCCTGGCTTCCGTCATGTGGTTCTCCTCCACGATGGCAGATGATTCATTCCCCATACTAGGCCTGGGACGGCTCACAACCGGCGCAGGTCTAAGTGACCGCGGCGCTGGCCTCCGCCACTTGGTTCTCCTCCAAGATGGCGGATAAATTGGTCCCCATACTAGGCCTGGGACGGCCTTTTGTCACTTGGGTCTTTCACCAAGCTGACAAATAATTTGGTCCCCATACTAGGCCTGGGACGGCCTTTTGTCACTTGGGTCTTTCACCAAGCTGACAAATAATTTGGTCCCCATACTAGGCCTGGGACGGCCTTTTGTCACTTGGGTCTTTCACCAAGATGACAAATAATTTGGTCCCCATACTAGGCCTGGGACGGCCTTTTGTCACTTGGGTCTTTCACCAAGATGACAAATAATTTGTTTCCCATACCAGGCCTGGGACGGCCCTTTGTCACTTGGATCTTTCACCAAGGTGACAGATACCTTATTCCTGCAGCCATTTTGCCACTTGGGTCACCATCAAGTTGGCAGCTCGAACCCCGCATTATGGCCCGGGGCGGCCCTTTGCCTCTTGGATCTTTCACCAAGCTAGCAGATACCTTATTCCTGCAGCCATGTCGCCACTTGGGTCACCATCAAGTTGGCGGCTGCTCCTTCTCTGGCGTGGGCGGCCCTGTGCCACTTGGTCTAACCAAGCGGTGAGTACTCATACTTACAAACGCCAGCCAAATACCTAGCGCGCCTCCCTCCGGGCGCTCTAGGCGGGGCACTCAGCCTGCAGTCTGAACGCTCCTTCTCTGGAAATAACAATCACACGGACCAGGTCCGTCCATACCCTCGCGACATGCAGGAGCAGTCCCCACTGTGCAAGGCAAAAATGTAAATCTCAATGCCGTATAAATACGGTCTTATTGTCTCAAACGAGACCCAATACATATAAAACCAGTAGGTTAAATTCCACATAATTTCTGTTCCCACATAAGCACGGGGATTGCCTCAAAAGGAGAGTGATCCTCGCATGTCTCAAGTACGCTCAACTCCTCGGAAGGCGGACAATGAGTGCACCATGACGCCCTAGGCGTCCCCAAGTGATCCTTACTTCATAACATAAAATGCAACAGTCATTGGAAATATAAATTACACAAAAATGCCTCATTATTTTTCCCGCAAAAAATATCATCAAATAATATTGCAAGAAAAACCCCAAATTTGTCACATTAATGGAAATAAAGATGTACCAATTTTTATCGTAAAACTTCAAACACTTGGGAGGATACGGATACCATCATCGGTCTCGCTTTGGCGCTCGCATCGTTATCTCTCTCTCTCGGGCGGCGAGTGACGTCATCGCACCGCGGCCCAAGGCTCGGGATGACGTCTTCTATCTCACTCTGCCGGCGGCGCTACTCTCGCGCCCGTATGCTGATTCAGCATGGCTCATATTTGTTGTTATTATTCACATTTTATATGTGTATTTTTAATGGCCACACAAGGCTTTCCCATCACCAAGCAGGAATTTCATTATCACCGTATCGCTCATCAAACACTTGTCTTAGCGACTGGTCATTTTCATGAAATTCGGCTCTTGCCAGATTCTGCTTGGATTCTCATTAGATTCCATTTTGACACTTTTCCTCTGAGTGCGCGTAATAGGCTCGCGTCACACCACGCGGTGTCAACACTATTACCTGCGTGACCGCACTACGCGCAATCTTTGTCAGAGTTGGCCACGTTACTCCGCCGAATCGTCATACTGTCTTTTTATTAGCGGCAGTCGTGCGGCTTTCTATCCGCTCGCACTTCCCGCGTATGACTCGGTAGGTATTTTTCATTATGTTGACATCAAGCGTTCCGCCGCGCGATAGGGCAGGTTGTTGCCGTCTCTTTCTGGCGGACCGTGACACCGCTCAGTCGGTGTTGTCTCAATTTCATTCCAAATACATGTGCCGCGCCTGGTCTTGTGTATAGCAGTGGTGGTATTTACGATTCCGGCGCACTTTCCACTTTAGAATGCGCATTTTCACAACACATTGAGCCACGGTCAAGCTGATTTTACACTAATCCACATATAACACTTGGCTCCACTAGTATTTTTTATTAATTTTATTTAATTCAGAAACCACACAGCTATTTAATTCATCAGCCCGACCAGTCGCTCGACGCACGTATATAATTTACATCATGAATGGCCAACTTTCGGTCTGATCTCGGCTTACATTGCCCCGACCATTTTTTATGGTATATTTATTTTTCTTAATTTCCCGCCAGGCATTTGATGCGCTATGGTGGCTGTTTGGACAAGCTCATCTTGTCTAGTTACTTTTACCATTTTTTTTAAATAGTACAGTGCGCCATAATCTATAAAATTATTACATTTATTTATTTATTAATTCTTTCTTTTTTTTTTGATTTTCTTAGCGACATTCACTCCCGTGGTAATGAAAGCCGCTGGCAATTCCATCCATGGAATAGAGAGAGGCTTCTGCTTCGCGCGAATTCCATAAATTTCATTAATTCTTGACCACCTGTCGCGCGGTATGCCCTCGTAAGGCGTTGCAGAAGGTTTACAGCGCGTTCCCGCCGCTGTAGGTACTTTCAGTGGTGACGTCATGCTCTCCGCCGAGGTGCGAGCTCTGTTATCGCTGTCTCTCTCTGTCTCGGCGGACTACGTCATCGTACCTCTCTCTCTTCCCATGTGCATGGCGCGCTCGTCCAACGAGCGTAGTGCTCTCTCTTTCACGCGCGTGACGTGCTCATCCGTCGAGCATAGTGCTCTCTCTTTCACGTGCGTGATACGCTTAGGCCGGAGGCTGCGCCACCTAGCGGTGCTAAAGGCGCTTCCAGCCGTCCCGACTTGTGCAAAACTTATCAATCCGCGACTCACTGCGGCATTCCTTGTTGCATCAATTAAGCGCGTATTTTTTCCCGACTCGTTGGGATCAAATACCGCCATTTTGCGCCACGTGCGGTAGGTATAACGTCGCTACCCGCGCCGCCTTTTCGGCTATTGGCAAGGCATGGGGGGGCCAATTTCAAATATTAATTTATTATCGCCCGGTATGCCTCGGCACATGCCACATTTTATCCGTCTTTCTCGTTTTCACAAGCGGTCTCTTTCTTGCTGGCCAGTAGGTATTTGGCGAGCAGCGCCTTCTATAATATTTACGTCGATGCGTCGTTTCTTTGACGCGGGCCGCGACGGCAATTCTTTAGCGAGCAAATCGCTGTAGATAAAATGAGCTTCCATCTGAGCTCCCAGATCGCTGTCGGCCGCGGCGCTGCTAGCGACCGCTGTATGCGTGTGTGTGTGTCCCGACCCAGGGCATGGCGGCGCGGATATGTGATCTGCCAGTATACCTTTTAAATTACTTTTCGGGTGGCTATCACATGCGCGCGGTCGTAACTGAACTTCACATAGTTTCACAACACACGCGCGTTTTCTCACTTTAATAAATATTGAAAATAAATTTATTTTATAAAATTTCATTTTCCACTTTTCATATTTTTGAAAATAAAATTATTTCACAAATTTCATTTTTCACTTTTTTATATCTTAAAAATAAAATTATTTTATAAAATTTCATTTTTCACTTTTATATTTGAAGACAAAATAATCTTATAAAATTTCATTTTATTTTTTATTATTATTATTTCTTCATCTTACTTTCATCGCGCGTGCAAAGTTTTTACTTTGCGCGCCAATTCTTTAGATTTTGCGAGCATCTCTATAGCTCCGCGGTGCGCCGCAGCCGTCGTTGGGGGGCCGCGCTGTCGCTTCGCTGCGGCGGCGGCGACAATTTGGTCGCACGGGTTATGAGAATATTTTCAAACATTTTTAAATGTAAACATATTTCACACTTATTATCTCATATGTATATCACCCGCACAGACATTTATATTTTCACACATATTATGTATTCCACACGTATATATTCACACATATTTTTACACGTATTTTTACACGTATTTTGGCGTGGCTGAAATTTAACATCAGAGGCAGGGCGGGGTGTTCACGCCCTCTATTTTCATTCATTAAGAAAAGGCCCATAATGGCAAAAATTCTTTCACTTTTTTGAACAATTTTTAAATTCAAAAAATCTTTTAAATTCCAAAAACTTTCAAATTTCAAAAACTTTCAAATTTCAAAACTTTAAAATTTCAAAACTTTAAAACTTCAAATGAATTGAAACTGGCTTGTTTCGCCACTTATACTTCGCTGAGGCGAAGGCCATGGCTTTGCCGCCCTCTTCCTTCTCAACGAAGTGTGCCATTATGCTACACCTTTTCAAACCCATCACCAAAAAATAAATATATGTGTGCAGTGTCACTTACATTATTACGCCATGATGTGCTCTGGCGTTCTATCCTGTCGGCTGCGGCAGGGCACCTCCAGCTCAGGTCTCAACTGGCTAGCTGGCATTGGCGGCTACCGACAGGCACGGCATGTTGACCACCATAGGTCGGAGCGGGTGTGGCCGGCGTTGGCCCAGGTCAGCATTGGCCGCTCCAGGTTGGTCGGGTGGTCCACGCTGAGGGTGGTGGACCGCTGCCGTCGCTGCATTGGACCGCGCCCTTCACGTCAGGGCGCTGCCGGCTGCATTCACAGTCGCTGCGGGGGAGGGCAACCCTCCTCGGGGTGCTGTCGACTGCGATGGCTGCTCCAGGTTGGCGCCGACTGGTCCTCATCTCGGCCCATCAGGGCCACCATCCGGGTCGTCGTGGGTCATCAGGTCATCAGGATTCTCCCCCCGTGAAGGATCGTGCATCAGTCGGGCCTCAGGTCGCCGCTGGCTCTCATGGAAGGCGGCTTCTCTCTCGGCTGCGCTGTGATGAAGCGAGGCACGGTGAACTGGCTTGAGTACGGCCAGTTGCTCTGCTGTGGTGAAGCGAAGCTCAGCATTCCGTCTCGACAGGACCAGCTTGTTCCGCACAGAACAAACAAAAATATAGGGCGGTCCGCTCAGTCCGCTCCGTCGGCCAAGAAGCGTAGTAGTGGCCGAAGAAATACAGCACGGGTGTCTCGTGTCAAACAGCATACTTTCGCTGTGATGCGAAATTCGTCATAGAGAAGCGCCGGCCGTCGTCCAAAATTCTCAGCCAGAGGCGCCGAAGATCGCGGAGGCTGGATCGTAGATTCACTGCAGTAGTCAGGTCCCAGCAGAATTCTCCAATAGGTATCGGGAGATAAATAAAATGCAGATGAAAGTGATCCGACAGCGTTTAAATCACCACGCGTAAGCGTAACAGGTGACCGCTCTACAAAACCTTTTTATTATATAACATTCTCAGAGATTTACAAGATACGATATGACAGCATGTTACGTAACCCAATCAGAGTGAGCCAAATCTCCCCTCTCTGTCGCCGCGGTTTGAACCGCGACTGGTGCCATCTCGCGGCGCTTTCTAGGAACTAGACCCGCGAGCGGCCGTACTGATCTCGGTCTGAAGACAAAAAATGGTTAATTACAGGTTTTGCATGTATCCCACAGGGCTACAAACTATGTCACGTATAGGCCTGACCTTGCATAAGGCCGTGACACAGTTCATCGGACCTGCAGGTCCTACTAATTTATGAAAATGCGTTAATTATGTCGACCGTGAAGGGTCGAAGTTAAATCAGGTCATAAAAGTAGGTAATTTAATTGTTACGCGATGCTTTCTATGATTACTGCATAGTACTCGCCCTAACGAGTATTTTGATACCACTTTCGTCTTTGGACAAAGTGGTTTTTGATACTTACCGCGCTTTTAAGAAAAGTTCAAAAGGTCAATTTTTCTTCCAAGTCAAAACATGAGCCTACATAGGCATGTGTATACTCTCTGAATAGGTATTTACTTTGCGATCATGATGCATAAAGATTCATCAAGATCGGATACTTCTGTCAAAAGTTATTTCTATTTTTGTGATTCCGGCGGAAATTTACCTCAGTGGTGGTCAGATTAAATTCATTAAAAATTAGTGACCAAATGTTTATCGATGTCTTAGTATTACCAATGGATAGGTATTGACTGGGTGCGTCTTGTAGTAATATTTTCAAGTCTGTCCTGCAAATATTACTTGCGCTATATGCCTTCAAAGGGGGCCGCGGAGAAAACTTTCTCATTTAGCTTTCTCCGGCGTCCCGGTACAACTTTACATGCGTAAAAACACATTAACTTAAGAAGTATTCTTGTTGAGAACACCGTAAAAAAGGTTTCAGTTTGATTTTAAGTCTGTGAGAGCTGCAATCTCACTTTGATTAATTCCCATAAGATATTCAATTATCAGAAAAAATGTGTTTTTTACCATATCGCTGCCGATAACTCACTATATCGCGCAGTGTGTGTGTGTGCATTTACTTGTCAACTCTTTATTTTAGGTAAATTTCATAAAATATTTTTGACCATGTAATTTCTTCAAAGTGACCGGCAACTGAGTTTGCCGGGATTTTTAAAATGACTTTACTTTCAGTGTTCAACCAAAATGGGTCAGATAATAGGGCAAACTTGCGTCTTACGCAAATAAAAATACCTCCCGCTTTCTCTTTTATTGAACAATAAAATGTGACATTCTATTTTTACATACAGTCATGATGCAATTCTGTTAAGCTCCTGGATTTCAACAAGGAATTCCAAATTCTGAAATCAGAGACATTCATTAGCATTTATAATACAATATTGTGCCAGTATGAAAGACATGTCTGGATCACGCTGTACAACACATTTACATGTTCAAAGCGAGGCGTAATTTTACTTTCCGAGAGCATCATTTCTCTCGATTCATATTTTAATTGCGAGTTCCAGACCTGTCGCCCAGGTTACCGACTTAGACACGGTATTCACGCCCGACTGGGTCGGGGGTGACCAAGTGCTGATGATGATGATACCCGGTTGTCATGGCAACCAGGCATCAATGCTCTTTACATGTGGAATAAAATCACCTCCCGCTCTCTCTCCTCAACTTGGAGCAATGAAATGCGACATTTTTATTACATACAATTGTGATTCAGTCTCATTGAGATCTCTGAAACAATTCAATAAATTCCATAATTTTAGAAACTCTGAGAATCTGAAAATTAAGATTTTCATATAACATTTCTCAGTAAAAAACATATACATTTCAGCCCATGTCGTGTACGCATTTTTATTGCTCCCAGCGAGATGTGATTTTATGAAGCTACTTCCTTTCAATTCGCTTCCCCCCTTCTCGGTTGCCGCCGCCTGACGCCGAGACACGTATAAGGACAACCACCGCAGCCGAGAACTCGCGCGCTGTCCTCGGCACGGTACCCATCCCCAACCGGGTCACGGCGATCGGTGTTGGCCCTGAAAGGGGCCTTTGCTCTGCTTCATTCACATCAGAAATTTCTACCATTTATATGACGTGATTACGTCAACTACAGAACTCGAAAGTTCGGTTGCCTGACGGTAGGCGCAGGCTTTGTCCTGTCCGTAACAAGTGGTAAAAAAGAAATTATCTTCCGAAGGCTCCCAAGAAAGACCAAGAATTTTAACTTCCTTTTCTTCTGCATTTGAAAAATGTACAGGGGCGCGGTGCGAATCTGGAAGACAATCAAGCAATGTTTGTGAGTTGCTAGCCCATTTAATTAACTGAAATGCCCCAGATTTGAACAGATTTATCAACTCCTGAGATACTTGTAAAGCGGTGTCTTCATCGACAACTGAATGAACTAGATTGTCCATATAAAAGTTTGTTTCTACTATCTTCGATGCGAGAGGAAAGCGATGTGCTTCATCCATAGCCAATTGGCGGATAGTGCGCATTGCCACAAATGGGCTTGATTTTAATCCAAAAGGAACGCGGTTAAACTGAAAGATGCAGATTTCTCCATTAAAGCGATATAGTATTTTTAAATATTTTCTCTCCTTCTCAGTTACAGAAATTTGCAGATACATCTGTTTTATATCTGCCGTCAAAGCAACTGGATGTAAACGAAACCCTAGTAAAAGTAAATATAAGTCCGCTTGCAACTTAGGACCGCAATATAAAGTATCATTTAAAGATAATCCAGTGCTGTTTTTGGCACTTGCGTCCAACACAATGCGAAGTTTCGTACTGACCTTATCTTGGCGGACTACAGGATGGTGAGGAATATAATAACCTTCATTGGTTTCTTGCGATGTAGTTATATTAGACAGATAACCCAATTTTAAATATTCATTAATGATCTGATCATAGTTCTTCCGTAAATTAAGTATTTGAGAAAACTTACGCTCTAATGATAGAAGACGTCGATGAGCTAAAACATACGAGTTTCCTAACTCGGGAGGTTTACAGAACGGTAGAGCAGCGCAGTACCTACCGTCATTATTTCTTAAAAGAGAAGCGGTATATAAATTTTCGCAATCGGTTTCATCTGGGCTAAAATATCTCTTATTTGGGATTTCCTCTAATTCCCAGAATCTATGCAAACAGCTCTATAAATCACTGGTTGCTAATGCGGTATACGACGAAGTAGGTATAACCGAATCCTCGTCAGTATACGGTATATCTCCCATTAAAACATAACCAAAGGTGGTCAATAAGGCGGGTGGCGCGTGAGATCCAGATTCAATACGATTACCTAAATATATATATGAGAACAACTGTGCCCCAAGTACAATATCAATACTCGCTGGTAGGTTCCAGGTAAGATCAGCGAGCGGTATATTATTTAAATATGACATATTACAATTGCTAATAGGATGCGAAGGCAATTCGCCGTGGTGCAATCTATCACCAGTGCGTATATATTATATTTGTGCGATGAGACGCGAGATTCTATTGACAAATTGATACTACCGTATATCGGTCGGGCTGACAAACCAACACCCTTTATAAATGAATTTGTGAACGAAACTACCGGTAAATTAAGCGATTTACTACGTTCCAACGTAATGAGATTATTTTGAAATCCGTTGTCAATCAAACATCTCACGATATTGCGACTACCGTTATGTGCGTGCGCTAAGATTTGAGCAGTTGCTAGTAAAATTTGCCTGTATGGCTTAGTTACAGCCGTAGCGGTAAAAGTAGTATTGTTTTGAGATGAAGCAGATGTTAAATCTATATCAGCAGCGTGATTCGAGACACTTGGCAAGACCGATACAGGAGGTATCTTTTTTTCCACACGTTTTTGAGATGCGTACTGCGTGTTTACATTTGTTGCGTTATTATTTTTATTAAAATGTAATAAGGTATGATGACGTTTTTGACATACATTGCAAACACTGCGAGATTTACAATTTGTAGTAGAATGTACTAAACTCAAACAATTAGCGCAGCCTCGATGTGACTTTATAAAGTCAAATCTCTCTTGTGAGGATTTCATATTTTTAAACCGCGGGCAAGTATAAAGCTGAATATGATTTGAATCCGAGCATAAAATGCAGGAGGCAGGGTGATCATAATTATTACTATCACTTGATACAAATGATTGGTAAATGCGGTCAGAAGAGCGAGCGTTATTACTAGTATTCGTAACCTTTGGCGAACGAGCAAAATTATTATTGTTATTTATTTTATTTATTTATTTTATTTTATTAATTACACGGCTTAATAGCCTTTTACAACAGGTTTATACATAATTAAAATACAACAAACGATTAAATGTAAAAGAAAGATAAAGGGTATAAATGTAAAAAAGTATATATACATAGTTTAAACATAATGAGGTTGGACATATATGTAAAAAAAGTATATATGCAAAAAAGTGTAAAGTAGTGATCTCAGTAATTCTTACTCACCGATAATATAGCAATATTAAATTTGAATAGCCAGGTATATATAAAAAATTTAAGACATTATATAAAAATTTAATATTTTGAAAAGAAATGATCATATAATGATTTTTTAAATTTTGAGAGAGATAGATTTAAAATGTCGACATATGTAGGTAGTTCATTGCCAAGTTTGTGCATCCGAGGTATGCTAGAATTTGAACGATAGTTTGTGTCAAAATTGTCACAATAAAACAGCATGTTTTGGCGGGTCCTACGGTTAGGTACTTTAAAATTAATACTATTCAGGAGTTCGCAACAGTCGAAATTTGAGTGTAATATTTTAAAAAGGAATATTAAATCTGTTAATTTTCTTCGATCTTCCAAGGTTAGGAGATTAAGATTAGTTTGCAAATATTTGTAGTTTATTTGGTCGATCGGAATACGAAGCTTAAAATTTATAAATTTTAGGAATTTACGTTGTACCCTTTCTATATTTTTTATATGAACCCTGTAAAAAGGAGACCAAATGATGGAATTGTATTCCAACTGACTACGGACCAAAGATACATATAAGAGATTTATTACATTAATTGATTCAAAGTCCTGTATTGATCTAAGTATGAAACCTAAGGTTTTCATATTTTTATTCGTAATAATGTTGATGTGACTTTTGAATTCTAGTTTATGATCAAAAATGACACCAAGATCACGGATTTCTGTTATTTTTTCTAGGTTTGTATTATTTATTGAATACGAAAAGGAAATGGGAGATTTATTTCTACAGAAGGATAGTGATTTACACTTATCAACATTTAAAAATAGGTTGTTAGAGATGCACCAATCGTTTAATTTGTATAGGTTAGATTGGAGTGTAAGGCAGTCACTCACATCTGATATTTCCTTGAAAATTTTAATATCATCCGCAAAAAGTAAAATTTCAACATTATCGAAACATTCGACAATATCGTTGATAAATACAAGAAATAATGCGGGTCCAAGATGGCTACCTTGTGGTAGACCACTAGTGGCTAGGATAGCTCGGGATGTACAGGATTTTATTTTTACGTGTAGTTTCCTGTTAGTCAAATAGCTTGCAAACCATTTATGTAGTGGGTCAGTTACGCTTAAGGAGTGAAGTTTCTTAAGAAGGATTGTATGAGAAACCTTGTCAAAAGCTTTTGAAAAATCCGTGTAAATGCTGTCAACTTGACGTTTGTTTGTGAAACTTTCAAATATGTACTCCTGATAGATAAGTAAGTTTGTGGAAGTTGTTCTACCTTTAACGAAACCATGTTGCCTTTTGTCTATCACTTTGAGAAGTTCTGGATATATTTGGTCCAGTACCAAGGATTCGAAGATTTTAGGGAGTACTGATTGTATAGAAATTGGGCGATAGTTTTTGACATCAGATTCGCTTCCCTTCTTGAAGATAGGAGTGATAAAACTTGTTTTCCAACGTAGAGGAAACTGTCCAGAAGAAAGCAGGTAGTTGAAAAATTGAGCAAGGGGTCGAGCAAGCACAGGGGCACATTGTTTTAGATATATCGGTGGAATGTTATCCGGTCCTGCAGATTTATTAGTATCCAATGATACTAACTTTTTCTTACAGGATTCAAATGTAATGAGACAATTATAAAGATACATGTTGTTATTGGAATTGTGATAAGGTATGTTATTAACAGGTATGTCGAGGTCGTAAACATTTTGGAAAAAGTCTGCGAAAAGGTAAACAGTATTTTCTGTATTGGTGGCTACTTGATTGTCCAGGTACATTTCAGATGGAAATTCGTTACTGTTTTGGTTAAGTTTTTTTATATACTTCCAAAGATTTTTATCTATAATGTAGTACAACAATACATAAATTTTTTTGCAAAATTTGTTCACGTCTGTCCGTTTTATAAGGCAAATAATAAAACCTTTAACTTTATAAAGTTGTTGCATCAATCAAAAATATACGTATCTCAGACACCTCGGGGTTAGTATTTCCACAACTATACGTGTACACGCCAAGAATACTAGCGCCAAACCGAGTTCTTATAGTTTTAGGAAGGTACTGAAACGCATGTGTTGCCATCTCATTCGCGCCACGCGCTGTGAGAGTTTAATTAATTGAGGGTGTATGACAGACGTGTGTTTATGAAGCTAGGGTTAAAATAGTTTTACAAACATGTCAGATGTCCTAGCAGTTGAGAAGATATACTCAAGTTATATTTGTATAACATTTAGTAAGTACTTATAAAAGTATTGTGTTTTTCATACAAGAATGTTGATTTTTTTTATCATTGAGTGTTATATTATAACACTCACATGATTTGACCGAGCAGAGCCATCGATTGTCTGCAATTTAGTTGCCTCCTCCGGTCGGGCTTTAATGTCACGTTATAGAAAGTTCTCTCGCTCCACTGCACACGGTGCTGAGCTGGAGACCATCCTCAGAGCAGTGGTGTAGTCCTTAATCACAAAGTAACGGAGCCAGCCTTCTGCCAGCCCCCTTTATGCGGATAACTTTGTAAGGGAAATTTTTTACACCTTTATTTCTATTTATTATTATCTACCATACATTCAAATAAAAACTGTTTTACAAATTGATTATTAATGTTGTAAATATAGAAAATAATGTACAACACATGGATAATTAATGTTTGATGGAATTTTTATAAAAGCTATATACATCGTACAAATAATGATACCAGAAATCCTACCCGTTTATAATTAATATTAGCTATAGGAAATAAGGACTTAGAAATAAGAATATGAATGAAAATATGCAGTTTAATGTTAAACACAAGTTACTTATTTAAATTTTGGCACTTATTAAATTAAATAAAGTTATAATTACTAGCGAAGTACTTTTTAATAAGTCTGAATTTTATGTTATATTATAAAGCACCTTGTGGTGCAAATATTTTTAAGTTTAATAAAACAACAATTATATCTCCTCTATACCTATTATAAATTTTAATCCTAGAATGTATGTTATTTCTATAAATTTCATTACCTGCATGATATTATGCAACAAAATTATAGTTTTGTAAGTTATAAATATAATTATTTCAGCAAGTGTTATACAAAACAATATAGAGATTATTAAGAAACAAAAGTATATAGACTTTCTAACGGACAGGATAAATGGCGCACCTGAAAAGGGCCCTTTCAAGGAAGAATATAGATATAGATTCGGTATGCAAAAAAGGCCGCGAAAATGCTAGGATTTATATTAAGGACATCAAAGCCCTTTAAAAATCCCATTACTGTAGTAAATTTATTCAACACATATGTACGGAGCACTCTGGAATATGCATCAATCATTTGGAATCCCTAATACTTTGTACATAATATTAATAGGATTGAAAGATAACAGAAAATTCTCTTAAAGTACTTAAGCAGAAGACATTTGAATCGTATAATACCTTTCCAACATCCATTAAAACATAGAAGAGAATACACCGACATGTTCTTAGTAAAATTAATGTCTGGCAAAATCAACTGTCCATATCTATCATCAGGATGCCTAATTATTCAACACGACAGCCGCATCCATTCTCAATTCCGAAACACCATACAAGATCGCAAGGGAACTCCTTAATTAGTTGAGTAGGTCCTGTAACGAGCTAACGAACCGCACAAGTATTCAATGTGAACTCAAGTATTATTAAGAATGCGATGTTTGGAAGGGTGCTGATTTAAAAACTGTTTTCATACTTGTTTATTTCCCTTTTCTCTTGTTTTATTGCTTATATAATTGGTTAGATTAGAGTTTAAGATGTAATATCAATTAAGAACGACTCAATATACATTGGTATACTGAGTCGTTCTTAATTGAGCTCCAGTAGAATATTTGAAGATTGTTTTTATTTTACTGAAAACTTGTGAATACTCTAAATAAATAAAAAAGATGGTGAAGGCGAGCTCCATGGCTCGCTGCGGTCGCCGCTCATGGCAGACCTGTGACGTCATCGTAAGCGCGGGCGACCGGGCAGGATGCCGGTGCGTCATCACCACCCCGAGGCACGTAGAGACGATGCCTATGCCTTGATACATTTGTAAACAAATTTATATATGTGATATGAATAAAATAAAAGGGTTGTGACATGTTTGTGATTGTGTAATATTATTGTAAAATCTAAATATTGACACATAACAAAAGCCGTGCGACTTTTACAAGTGAAAAACAAATGTTAAACGGTGAGTAAGATTTTCAAATAAAATAATTCTACACTCTTTCAATCATCCATTATAGAGAATTTTATTTGTATTTTTGAATACATTTGTTTTTATATGATTTTTTACCCGTTTTTCGACAAATCTCTTGTTGGCTTCGTATACCTTCCCGTAAAATCACTGTCATTCATATATGGTTTCATCGACGACGACTTTCCCCAACTGTGAAAAATGATATGTGTTTTTTTTTTGCTAAAACGAAAAGCGAAATTGCTTCAAAGATTTATATAAAATGTAACTGCCATGCGTATAAAGAGAAATACATGCCCTCGTATTATTTGACTCGAATCACACGAAGTAATACATTGCTTCATATGATAATTTCTAACATAGAATGTATATAAAATAATTCACATGTATATCTTAAATTAGCCTAAATAAACATCCTTTTGCTCTTTTTATTGAACCTCCTTCATAATTCATGCAATAAGGGGTTAAACTTAAGAATTGGATGAACGTCACATTTTTAGAAGTCCTACCTATCGATTAATTAATACGATAATTCGTCTATGACCCGCTCGTGTCTATGGTCCACGCCATTTGACAAGCGCCATTTGCCTGTTGGGCCTCGTGTAGTCCGGAACGTATTAGTACCATGAGCCGCGCTGCCCAAGATGTTCCTGCCGTGAAGCCCGAGCCAGGGTCTGCAGCCGGGAGCGGCGATGAAGGAGCGCCCTACACGGACATCGACGTGTGGCTCCCCGACATCAAGCAGGAGTGCTCCAGGAAGGCCGACCAGCGCGCCGGTGAGGAGTTGCTTCATTATTGATCCATTCTCAGTGACGAGGAATGCGCGCACCTGATGTGACCGTTAAATGTGTACTTTTAGACGGCTTGCTTTATGATATGAGCACACTTTAAAGTTTAGAAATTTTCTCCATGCATTTTGACATTTAATTTACTTTATCTAAGCGTAACACGTAAACTATAGACAAGAAAAATATGTGATATGGCGAATTTAGAGATCCTTACAAAAGGCGGTGAAGTCATTTAGTCATCAACGAAAATTTCTAAAAACTCGTCATCCTCATCCGTTTACCCGAGAGTCATTGATTGGGACAAATAAACCGTATTTATTCAATTGTTTATTTTCTAAACCAACTAAACAACCATCAAAGAAAAAGTGTCGTAATTTACTCACTCATTCAGAGCGAGCTAAACCTTTTCGTCTTCACCGATTAATTTGGATCATTTTATTAAGTCTGGATCCTCGGACTACGGAAAATTAATCAATGTTTATGTTCTATGGTTTGCTTAAACTGGTGTTAACCACAGATTAAACGTCACTCGATGTTAACCATATATTAAACGTAACCTGATGTTAACCATAGTAAAGCGTCACTTGATGTTAATCATGTCAGACGTTAAAATGTAAGGTGAAATTTGGAAATTTTAAAACAAATGTTTCTTTAATAGGTGCCTAATGCTATCTGATAATATTTCATTTTTGAAATCAGCGCCTTCAACTTACCACGAATCAAACCCTAAAAAGACCCGGATTTAAACAATGCACTAAAATTAGGCAAAAGTCTAAAATCTAATGCCGGCGCCACACTGTGCGAATCTTACGTTGCGTTAATTCGGCAAAGCAAATGGATCAACCGCACAGAGTGTGATAAGGGCATGTTCTATGGAATGAAATGTAGCGGCGTTCCGCGACGGAAGAGACATGCGCTTAAGCACAAGGAAGAAAAACCGTTTCCATGTTCATATTATTCGTGCAATCATAAATCTAGCTTACAAGTACGTAAGTCAGATTTCTCCGAGTTAATCCCGCACATGTTCTATGAAAGTGGCTTCCTTAAATCCAATACCGACCATAGGATTACCAAGTGAATTGTTGAACGTTTCGAAAATTTAAAGATGCACATTCATGGATAATTTGGCATTTAGCTAAAAATATTCTGCAAATAAGTATACTTGAAAATAGGCAAAGCATTTAGTGCCCTTATAGGAAAACACTACACGCAATAAGAAGCAGTCTGCCTGGTACAGGTTATTATACGATGACCTGCTTTGTGCGAGTACAGCCCGAGAAGACATGGAGCCGAGCCCGGGAGACAGCTAACTCTCCAGCTCTGTTGAACCTAATTATTGGTTTTGCTTCCAGAAGTAGGTTCCAGGAATGCGGTCTGGGGAAGTGCGCAGGGAGGTGATGTGCAGATAGGTGAAGAGTCTGCAGCCGAGAGCGGCGGTGAAGGAGCGCCCCACACTGATGTGGACATATCGTATCCTGACATAAAGCAGGAGTGCTCGGAGTACTCCAGGAGGGCCGACCAATGTAATGGTGAGCAGTTGTTTCCCTTGGATTATTATACCAAATAGTAGATTCCGCCCTCCGTAACGGGATGATTATGGGTATTCTGGTGGGTTGTTCGAACCCCAGATTAAATGCCTACACCAGATTTCATTGTTAAGTTCACTCAAGAACTCATGATAGATAAATCTACAATGTTACTTACTTGAACTAAGGCGCTCTCAGCTTACGAGGGACATCCATAGGGTAAAAAATTAGGAACTCTTCCTGTGTAGTATATTCCACTAAAATAAAATCCAAAGTTAAGTAAATGTCAGTTAGTAAAAATTTGTTATTTATTTATTTTGATGGTTCACGAACAATGAAAAACACACAACATAATATGGATAATACAGTTATAATTCAATTAGTTTAAGTGCTTTTCATCACTTAAATGTGAACACGGCTAACATAGAGATAAAATAAAGGCTAAAACATATACAGGAAAGAACAGAAAAAAGTGATGTTATAGAGTGACGTTGAATAAAGGGACTAACAGCTAATTTCATAAGTTTGGTAATAGTTCTCTTATATTCGTGGAAGCTATCATGGAATATGTCAATGAGGACGTTATGGTTATTTTCTATTTTGTTATATGACCTCAACATTCTAGATAAATAATTAAAGTGGGCCATATTGTTATTGTAAGTTGAAACGTATTATATGTCCTAAGTCGGCGACTAGGAACATTCAAAGTTATGTTTTCTATACAAAATTCTGTATCAATATTGCCATGTATTATATTATATAGGTATATTAACTCAGCAATTAGTCTTCTATCTTCCAATTTGTCTACTTGATAATTTTCTAAGCGCTCTTGATAAGATACTAATGTCCTGCCCAGATTACACTTAAATGTAAGCATGCAAAGAAATTTTTGCTGTACAGATTCACAGAAGGTGATAAGTGAATGTGATGCGTGAATCAAGAGTAATTCCAAGATCTCGTATAGTTTGAACAGAATTAAGCCCAATACCATTAATAGAGTATTCTACATTATTTATAATTCTGTTTCTCGTAAAACAGATCCAAAAACATTTTTGTATATTTAAGTGCATATCGTTCAAATCACACCAGTTACTTAGGATATCAGGATCTTTTTGGAGTTCTTGTTGTTGTGTTGATCTTATGAAAAATTTTAAGGTCATCTGCATACAAAAGAAAATTACATTCTAGTAGGGGTCCAAGAGTAATAGTTTGTTATACTGAAATATATATTGAAAGAGTACCAAGATCCCACCAAAGAAATTATTAAAATGTGTAACCATTCATCGAATTAGGTGAGTTTTTGGGACATTATGTTCTAGTTGCTGAGCGTGCCAGCACTACCTGTGCGACCTTACACAGCGCATTCCCACCTCTAGATCCTGCAGAGTTACTTGTTGTAGTATTATGCGGCGGGTGGAATATGGTGGATACCCAGTACGGAGTGCGGTGCCGACGAATGAATACATATTTTTTTATTCGTGCAAGCAAACATACCGTACGTTTGAACGGGGGCCGTATAATATGAACCCCAGGCAGCGAAAAAACATTTTATTTATTTTTTTCTCCACTTTCTCTTTTCTCCTTTCAGCTCGATGCATTTAGTCCAGCGATATTCCAACATTCTTATATTTCGTTATTAACAAATAAACACAAACTTGCCAAACAAACGTAATGCTCCTCAATAATATGTCTTAAGTTTTAAACTCAATCGTCGTTCGAAAGATGGCAGTAAAGATGTTACAAATATTTTGAATCTATTGCGCCATCAGTCGTTAAACACGGATACTTATCCAGATTCTAGATGACAATATTGTTTGAACGTCATCTACATAACTATTTAGCACTGCATTAAAAAATAAAATCATTTTTTTTATACCAAAATATTTACATTGCAGATCTCTTGAGAATACAATATTCTCTTTCGGAAAATAGTACTGTGTTTTCGCCTGCCCCTGGAGACCAGCCAGACTTGTCAAGCAGGTGCACACTTACCCCAGCTCCTAAGGTATTTTCGTGTTCTCATTGCCCGTTCACGAGCAAGCAGAAAGCTTCCTTAAGGAATCACGAGCTCTCACACACTGGGAAGAAATTATTTTCATGTTTGCAGTGCGATTATTCATGCAATCGGAAGTCGCACTTAAAAACACACACTCTTACGCACACTGGAGAAAAATTGTTTTCATGTTCGGAGTGCGATTATTCTTGCATTTGGAAGTCGAACTTAAAAACACATGCTCTTACGCACTCTGGAGAAAAATTGTTTTCATGTTCGCAGTGCGATTATTCGTGCAATCGGAAGACGTACTTTAAAACACATGCTCTTACGCACACTGGAGAAAAATTGTTTTCATGTTCGCAGTGCGATTATTCTTGCAATTGGAAGTCGAACTTAAAAACACATGCTCTTACGCACTCTGGAGAAAAATTATTTTCATGTTCGCAGTGCGATTATTCTTGCAATCAGAAGTCAAGCTTAAGAAGACATGCTCTTACGCACACTGGAAAAAAATTGTTTTCATGTTCGCAGTGCGATTATTCTTGCAAATGGAAGTCGAACTTAAAAACACATGCTCTTACGCACACTGCAGAAAAATTATTTTCATGTTCGCAGTACAATTATTCTTGCAATCAGAATTCGCACTTAAAAAGACATGCTCTTACGCACACTGGAGAAAAATTATTTTCATGTTCGCAGTGCGATTATTCTTGCAATCTGAAGTCGCACTTAAAAAGACATGCTCTTACGCACACTGGAGAAAAATTGTTTTCATGTTCGCAGTGCGATTATTCTTGCAATCAGAAGTCGCACTTAAAAACACACGCTCTTACGCACACTGGCGAAAAATTGTTTTCATGTTCGCAGTGCTATTATTCTTGCAATCAGAAGTCGCACTTAAAAACACATGCTCTTACGCACACTGGAGAAAAATTGTTTTCATGTTCGGAGTGCGATTATTCTTGCAATTGGAAGTCGAACTTAAAAACACATGCTCTTACGCACTCTGGAGAAAAATTGTTTACATGTTCGCAGTGCGATTATTCTTGCAATTGGAAGTCGAACTTAAAAACACATGCTCTTACGCACTCTGGAGAAAAATTGTTTTCATGTTCGCAGTGCGATTATTCGTGCAATCGGAAGTCTGCTTTAAAAGTACATGTGCTTAAGCATGTACTTTTAAAGCAGACTTCTAGTTTTCATGTTCGCAGTGCGATTTCTCATTCAATCAAGATTCAAACCTAAAAATACATGTTCTTACGCATAATGGGTCTGTCTCTTTGTTCGCAGTGCAATTATTCGTGCATTCATAAATCAAGCTTACAATTACATGTGCTGAACAAACTGGCGAAAAATCTATTTTTATAATCACGTTGCAATTACTTAAGCAGTATTAAAGCTCACTTTAAACTCCGTGTATCTTCAGATATGTTCACACGCACTTTGGCGAATAACTATTTTCATGATCATGTGGGGTTATTTGTGTAGTCGTTAAACACATTTTACAGTAAATGTGCTTTCACACACTTGAAAAACTTTTTCTTGTTCACAGTGTACCTCATACGTGCAATCAAAACTACAAGTGCAATCCATTGTAGGATTTTAATTTTAATTTTTAATGAATAAATCGTAAAACATTATAAAAGTATTTATAACATCATAATCTATAAGAACATAGTAGATATGTTTGTTTTGTTAATGGTCAATAAATTTTTGGTAAAAATATATTTTTTTATTTCCATTTAAACATGTTTTTATATATTGCATGTTTGATACTTCTATGAGTATATATAAAAAAAGCGTATATAAGAAATTAAGCTAAGATTTGTTTATATTGATGAGCACGTGCCTTTACCTGAAGACATGCACGAACACGATCGATTTTCTAAAAGACGACGGATATCCAAAATTAAAATTCACAAATTGTATCACAAAACGAAAAATATACTTAACTTTAAACTTGTCGGGTTACTAATTATATGCAATATAATACTTAAGCTACTCCGTCACAGCCACGTCACGTCTCCTCTCCATGCTTCCCCAGCCGCTGGTGATGGCGCCATGGAGCCCTCCTTGTCATGGTATATTTAAAAAATACGTAAATTTGGATTCTATCGAAATCATTTTTTATTCAAGAATGGATTGCGTGATAAACAGAAAACATTTCCAACTAGCAAATCTTTTAAATCTACGACGGAAATAAATTTCAAAAATTTCAACTATACTGGGAAAAACCAGCTTAAACTGGTATAGACCAGCCGAGGTATATAGGTCAAACGACACTTGAACCTAAGGGACGTCGATTCATTGCGCCCAAGAACTGGATAGATGGTGCCTTTCTACAAGGTTGATCACAAAGGGTCCCTAATTAGCAATTGAGTGTAGTTTAGTATCACTGTCGCCCTCACACATATGTCACTGTTTCATATACGTGTGTTGTAAGTGTGCTATAAGATCCCTAAAATTTTCCTCGCCGCGAGGTATTCTTCTGCCTCGGCGCTTTCTACGGTGGTACGATAAACATGTGTTTTTCGACGACCAAGTTTAGTTCCTTCTACACCTACTTTGTATTGAATAACTAGTAAATTCAGCAGAGAAAGAATTAGGTTTTAACTATTAATTGAAGTATGTATATTCAAACAGTGAGTTGTTTCAAAGAATAACCTTTGTTGATCTAATATCAATAATACCAGAGTTGTTTAAACTTTATGTTGGAAGTATAAAAATAATCTTTTTGTGTGAAGTGAATTGTCATTTGTGTCCTGTATATATTTTATTTATCTAATAACATTTCAAAGAACTCTGAAAATTGTGGAAACCTTTACTCCGAACTTTTGATTCATCCACCACCAACCACATCAACAAAAATTAGACCCAAAATCTACCCTGGTCATTTGGGTCTTCACCTTGAAGAAACCATATAAGTGTCCAGGTATCTAATAATATCATATAAGTGGCCTCTTAATAACTGAGAACTTCGTCCAGCCAAAATAATGAATTTTAATATTTGTTGATTTTTGACCAGAGGCATAGCCTAATTTTCGTTCTGTGAGGTAATACTTTTTTCATATATTGCAGCATATCAATAAGTGTTCTTCGTAAACTTACTCAACCAAGTACTTAAAATCCTGTACCCCTTTTGACTATTTACATTTTATTTCTGTTTATCCGAGAGGTCTATGTAGATTGTCTTAAATTTCATGTATAGGTATTATGAAAGGAATGTAATTTTTATATGGAGTAAGTTATGTACTTAGCCTTTACTACCGAGGTGGTTTTTTTGTTACACTTGTACTGACGCGGGGCTTGGAGGCCGCGTGTACAATACTGAGTTTTATAGAAACTACGTTATACATCAAAATATCGTTTATATGGTTAACTTGGGATCTACTTATGAAATAAAAGATAATTTTAATAATCAACTTTATTAAACTTTGAAGTTATAATACTTTTAATCTTTGGCTCCGTTTTTCAATTAAAAAATGGCACTTGATGCATTAAAAATCATTAAAAATATCACTTCTTAGGAACCATGAAATATACTTTTTTTAAACTTAAAGGTTTTATCTATTATAAAAAAATAAAGTCTGGTATTCTTATATAACAAAAAAATGTCCAACCACAAATTTATTCACAATCTGGGCTCATTTGTTTAGCGCACTGTAAACAAACATGTTTTTTACGAGAGAAAAATTAATATGTGGATTTTCTATTTAGTTGAGGTGGACAAGATGCACATATTTTTCTTACTTTTCCTTCGTTGGCTTGACCTTGAACTGTTTCCGGCATATCAGAACCGAGTATTCTGGCTAAACTCATACGAAGTTTACGAGGCAAGCGTTGGTTGACCACCCTTCTTTTCATATGCTCTAATACTAGTTGTCGAGCTAATTGTTTTATAAGCAAACCACGATCAGTATTTTCCTTTAGATGCACATACTACATACATATATGCATTGACTGAACTTATGTCTAAAATTCTATAAAAAAGTGTCATGGGCCAACGTCAAATCGAGGGCTGCTAGTGTATATCGAAAATTTCTTATCTATTTCATCTACTCCATCCTTGGTGTAACTATAGGATTTTATTATTTCCGGCTTCCCTGAATCTATATCAATAACTTCACTATGATGCATCGAGGAAACTAATATGACAGCTTTGCCTTTATTGGGTACATGGGAAATAAGGGTCATGTCTTTTGTAAATCCGTACAATGTTGATCAAAGGCACGTTATTTAGATCCAGAAGATTTATATGACGACTTGGTTTTTTCGAACAGTGTTGGTTATCTGTAGGTAAGCCACGTTTACTCCTCGACGTTTAATGTACATTCTTTCTTCAAATTAACGGCAGAATTTCTGAAATTAAGCACTTTATTACGATTGTAGCTCAAACAAAAAACTCACGGTAGTTCGACGTTGGGCCTGAGAGGCTGCGTCGTAATTTAAAATTGACATAACTTACCAAACATATATATATATATATATATATGCGGGCACTACTACCACGCTCAATAGCGTCAGCGCTACTAAACTCCCAGCTACTGACGTACACGGGTCTCTGCTGCGCGGGGAAGGGGTAAATGTAACAACTCGTCAACCCGCCACGGCCTCACAGGCCCCACGTCGGTACTAAAAGGTTAAGTATGTATGTCTTCTTGTAGAATCAGAATATTTCATACATCAGAAGGATGAAATCAGTAGATTGCGAACTTTTCCTGCCATGAAAATTGTAATATTCCGATTTTTATATAGATATGTAGATTTAACAATTTTCTTTTTTTGAAGAACAACTAATGGCCGATGTTTCTTCAGCGTTTTCACAAACACACTTAAAGAACACAGGCAAAGGCCCATAGAAAAATTTTGAAAATATTGCATGTTTATACGTTTTGTTAATAAAATTGGATGTATAATTGACCATGAGAAATCGAATGGAAAATGTATTCATATTAGTCTTAAATTAATTGAATAAAAAGCATTTTTATAATTATTTTATTCATTAAATCGATAAAGAAATTGACAAACATGTGCGATAGTATTTAAAAAAAACAATTCAATTGTTTTTGATTTCTTTGATTTTTTTCCAATAATCCACAATAACTCCCTCCAAATGTAGGTACATGAAAAATAAAAGTATACCTCTAGATACAAAGGAATTTAAAAGCAGCCGTCCCACTCTAAAACCACACCATACGGGTATTTCAATGGATATAGATGTATTAACTACAACAATTGATTTGTAGATTGGGTGGTGCGTCAGATTATTAAAAATCCTACCTGTCTATTAATTAATTGGATAAATTGTCTATGGTCCGCTGTCACTTGGCAACCGCCATTTGCCATTCGGGACTCGTGCCAGCTGGAACGTACTATTGCCATGAGCCGTGCTGCCCAAGATGTTCCTGCCGTGAAGCCCGAGCCAGGGTCTGCAGCCGGGAGCGGCGACGAAGGAGCTTTCTATACCGATATGGACATATCGTATCCCGACATCAAGCAGGAGTGCTCGGAGTACGCCAGGAAGGCCGACCAGCGCGCCGGTGAGTTATTTCTTCATTATTTTGCATTCTCGATGATGTGAAATGCGCGCCTCAGATGGGACCGTTAAATGTGTTTGAAAAGGAAAAGTCTAAATTAATGTGACCAGATTTCTAAAATCTACAACTATGACAAATTTCATGTGACAGATGCCATAGACAATATTCCTCCTAGAGATGACGCTTTCACGATTGAATTGTTCATTTGGCTGAACTGGATATTACCAACAGCATCGATGGGATTATTTTTTTTGTAGCACGTAAAGTCGAGTGTTCTGATTTCAAAAATGATATTTATATCCGGCGCAAAAATTTATTTAAAAAGTTATCACAGTTCAAAGTTTCATAATTTCGCTCACACAAATCGATAGAAATCTGACAGTTGCATGTATTGTAACACGTAAAGTCGAGGGTTCTGATTTCAAAAATGATATTTATATGCGGCGCAAAAGATTATTAAAAAATTATCATAGTTAAAAGTTTCATAATTTCGTTCACACAAATCGTCACAAATCTGACAGTTGCATGTTTTGTCTATGACATGAATGACGCCTTGCCGTAGACAGCAGATGAATATTGATTGAATTGTTGACTTTTTCTATGGATTCACCTTGTGTGGTGAAGTAAGTACTAAAAGGCAAGAAAACATTATGCTGCATACACACACGGTTTTAATTGAACAAGTAATTATATTAAACAAGTTTTTCACGAAATATTCAATAAATACTTTATTCATTCAACTACAGAATAAGTCATAAGTACCATCTCCCCGGGAATTTGGCTCGTTACATGTTTATAAAAAGGTGTAAAGAGTAGTACGTGGATCGAGCCGATGAATTCCTACGATTAGCCTCCAAATTGTATAACCCCCTTTTTTAGGTTAGGTTATGTTTGGTTGTTTAATTTTATTAAAAACTTAATTTTAGGTTACGTTTGGTTGTTTAATTTTATTAAAAACTTAAATTTAGGTTTGGTTAGGTTAGGTTAGGTTTGGTTTGGTTAGTTAGGTTAGGTTAGGTTAAGTTTGGTTAGGTTAGGTTAGGTTTGGTTAGGTTAGGTTAGGTTAGGTTAGGTTAGGTTTGGTTAGGATAGGTTAGGTTAGGTTAGGTTAGGTTTGGTTTGGTTAGTTAGGTTAGGTTAAGTTTGGTTAGGTTAGGTTATGTTTGGTTAGGTTAGGTTAGGTTAGGTAAGGTTTGGTTTAGTTAGTTAGTTTAGGTTAGGTTTGGTTAGGTTAGGTTAGGTTTGGTTAGGTTAGGTTAGGTTAGGTTAGGTTTGGTTAGGTTAGTTTATGTTACATTTGGTTAGGTAAGGTTACGTTAGGTTAGGTTAGGTTTGGTTAGGTAAGGTTAGGTTAGTTTAGGTTAGGTTAGGTTAGGTTTGGTTAGGTTTGGTTAAGTTAGGTTAGGTTAGGTTTGGTTAGGTTAGGTTAGGTTTTTTTTTTTTTTTTTAAATTGAGTTTTATTCGTAATTTTTGATACCTCGCTTATTATGTACGAGGTTTGTACAATTTACTTGGTTACAATAATAAGATCATGTTATAATTTGATTAAGTTGGATAATAATTGGATGATATTTTAATTTTATTATGTATAATGTCTGTTTGAGTTTATATTAATTTCTCTAATTTGTTTAACATTTCTTCAATGTATGAAATTAATGTGGTTGAAACGTCGTAATGGATTATCACTTTCGATACATCTTCCAGGTCCAAGTTATATTTCCGGCATACTGCATCAATTCGGGTCCTTTGGTAGCTGAAGATCGGGCATGTTAGCAGAAGATGTATTACATCTTGCCTACTCGTATCGTCGCATGGGCAGGTATCGTCCTCAGTCAGTTTGAATCGATGCAGGTAGCTTTTGAAACATCCATGTCCCGTCATTGCCTGTGTTAACCTGTAGGTTGGTTGATGGATTTTTTGAAATGACATTGCGCTCTTAATATTAGGCAAGAACAGTTTTGTTGTGCTTCCTGTTGTTGAATTAATGTATCTTTCATTCCATTCCTGTAGGGTTCTGTCTCGGATTGTTTTCTTGGCGAAGCTGAGAGGAAAATAATTATAATCTGGCTTCGTCTTACTAAGGGTAGCTTCTCTAGCTTTTATATCAGCAAGCTCATTTCCTGGGATGCCTATGTGTGCTTTTATCCATCCTATTTCCACGTTTTGTTGTCTTTTTGATAGTTCGGTGAGTTTTTCTCTTATTTCAAATGCTATTGGATTTAAGCTTTTTGTATCTTGTATTGCTGCTAGACACGATTGGCAGTCGGTCAAGATTGTGACGTTTTTCCAACGAGTGGGCGGTTTGCGTGTGACATATAATATTGCTTCTTTTATTGCAAACAGTTCTGCCTGAAAAACAGAGCAATAGTTTTCCAGTTTGAATTTTCTTCCAGGAAGTTCTCTGCCATTGTCGTATGGTATGAAGGCTGCCCCCACTTTTCCATCCAATCGTCAGGTGGTTTGTCTCCATGTAGTATACATTTCACGGTTATTCGTTTGGCTGGATGTGGTAGTTCTTTGAAGTGTATTACTCCCTGATATTCTCGATCTTCTGGAAGATGTCTCAGACGTTTCGTCTTTTAGGTTAGGTTAGGTTAGGTTTGGTTAGGTTAGGTTAGGATAGGTTAGGTTAGGTTAGGTTTGGTTTGGTTAGTTAGGTTAGGTTAAGTTTGGTTAGGTTAGGTTAGGTTTGGTTAGGTTAGGTTAGGTTAGGTAAGGTTTGGTTTAGTTAGTTAGTTTAGGTTAGGTTAGGTTAGGTTAGGTTTGGTTAGGTTAGGTTAGGTTTGGTTAGATTAGTTTAGGTTAGATTTGGTTAGGTAAGGTAAGGTTAGGTTAGGTTAGGTTAGGTTTGGTTAGGTTAGGTTAGGTTAGGTTAGGTTAGGTTTGGTTTGGTTTGGTTAGGTTAGTTAGTTTAGGTTAGGTTAGGTTAGGTTAGGTTTGGTTGGGTTGGTTTAATTTTATCACAAATTTCTTTTTAGGTTAGCTTCAATATTTCAAAAGAGGAGCAATGATTGATTTACAAATCATTGTCAATCAATAAAAGAATAGTTTGAAGTAGAAATGTTTTCTTGCCTTTTAGTACTTACTTCACCACACGATGTGATTCCATAGATAAAGTCAACAATTCAATCAATATTTATCTGCTGTCTACGGCAAGGCGTCATTCATGTCATAGACAAAACATGCAACTGTCAGATTTCTATCGATTTGTGTGAACGAATTATGAAACTTTGAACTGTGATAACTTTTTTAATAAATTTTTGCGCCGCGTATAAATATCATTTTTGAAATCGGAACACTCGACTTTACGTGTTACAAAAAAAAAAAATTCCATCGATGCTGTTGGCAATATCCAAATATGCCTTAAAAATGTATAAGAACATTTTCAAACTATTATACTTCATTAAAACATAAATTTGACTGGGGTCCGGTTGTACCCCGCTTGGCCCCCGAACCTATCTTTTATTTTCCGGTATGCGAAGGTTAAACTGTTTAGTTCATTTCCACCAGCAACCATTTATAAGTTCAGTAGCCAGTAGCGTAGTTTAAAAGAAATTAATGAATAAATAACAACGAGAGTACTCTTTTTGCTAAAACTTTTAAAAATCACGCCAAAAGACTGACCTAGACTAGATATGAAATTTCCCCATTCACCGCTGGGGAAATTTCATATCTCGTCTATTTTTTGCACTAATTTTTAAAGCTACTTTTATATTATGCAAATGTTATTGTTTAAGTGTATTGGAGGGGATAAGTGATGTGTAATTTTTTCATTTTATTTAATTAATTTTTATCTGACTTCATCATGTAAAGAAAATCAATTTTGATTTGTATCTATTTTGTCTGCTGTTTTTCCTTCTGCATTTGTATATTTTGTTCAAATAATTATCATTCTTTTCATGATAAATGTATTTATAAATAAATAATATTATTTAAATTCCTTATAATATGTGAAACCTCCCTCCCTCGCAGAAGTGGGCAGCCGCCGATAGGAGCGCGGAGATACCCTGGTCACGGAATGTTCCGGCTGTCCCGGGCAGGACTGTGTTGATGCGCTCAGGTGCTCACATGCTACGCAATATATTTTACGAAAATTTTAATTTTATAGCCGAAAATTTGCGATCCATTGTTCCTTTTCAATAAATCATTTTTAAGATATAGAAATAATCCCATGAAAAACGATATCCAACGCCAACTTTATTTATAAATAAATCGGTATTCCGTTAAGGTATATACAATTTCAAGAGACTATTTGGATATAAAAAGTAAAGATATCTTTATTATTATTTATTCATTTATATTTAGGTAAGCAACAAAATGTGCAGGTGATTTCGTATAGAGTTAAAAATGTACGATTCTCTTGACTCCCAATGTTTAGTATTCTTGTTGTATTTTTGATGGTAATAGTATAACTGCATCGGTGAACAATAACGGTATTTAACGATTCCCTTGAGACTGCCACAGTTTTATCGTTATATACAGAATGGGGCGCACTGCCCCCCGCCGCCGGCCATCTGAACACGGACACGTTTGGTGAAATAAACAACGATCAAAATGAACATTATTCCTTATTGAACGAATCAATTAAACGAAAAATCCTAGCAATAATGCCTTAATGCCTTTTCAATATATGAATTTGCATAGTTGTCAACTGTTTAGCATTTTGCCAATAACATCCTCTAAATGACAATATTTTAAAATATAGCGCAACAAGAGGCAGTCATTATGTGATGCCTTCCGTGGTACAGTGCAGCCTGGGGTGACATGGGCCGAGCCCAGGAGACAGGCTCTCCAGCTCTGCTGTACCGGATTATTGTTTCTGATTTCAGAAGTGGGTTCCAGCAATGTGGGCTGGGGAAGTGCGCAGGGAGGTGATGTGCAGACAGGTGCGGGGTCTCCAGCCGAGAGCGGCGATGAAGGAGCACCATCTATTGACATAGACATATCTTATCCTGACATCAAGCAGGAGTGCGCGGAGTACTCCAGGAGGGCCGATCAGCGCGCCGGTGAGAAGTTGCTTCATTAATATTTAATTCACTTGAAGTGACCCATAAAGATTGAAAGAAGGGTATAATTGTAGATATAATGAAAGCACCTTCACGGAAATAATTTTTGTTTTTTTCACATGTAAAGTCGAGTGATAATTATATTTATATAAGGCGGAACAAAGTATTAACAATGTTTAAACTTTCCAAATTTTCATATTATTAATCTGACAGTTGCATGTTTTATCTATAACATGAATGTTGCCTTACCGTAGACAGCAGATAAATATTTCAGAATATTTTGGGTTTGTTCAAATCCTTCAGAACAGTGCTGGATTTATGTCACAGAGACATTATATATATATAATATTTCCTGGCGTATCCTAGTGTAATGCAAGTAATTCGGATGAATTTCATTACACAAAAAAAAAGTATATTGCTTTCAAAATTCCGCAATCAATTGTAGATTTTCTCATTAGCGACATCTGTGGGGATTTAGGGGAATGAAAATGGCTTTGTACAGGCCGCACGGAAAGGTGGTTACAACTCATATGTTGCCACACAATTTAAACATTTATACAACTTTCAAAAAATTAGTAAGCATGGTATAGTCTATCATGGGTGGAAATGGCGAATGTTACATTGTGTAAAGTGATCACTTAAGCCAACCATAAAATAGGTCATAAGTCCTATGTACTCCCAAATGACTTCTATACCTACTTTCCCATAAGAAATACAGTTTCCTCTATCTATAATATACATAAATAGATAAATATTTATTGAATGGACGAATTTATCTATGGATTCACCTTGTGTGAAGTAGGTACTACAAGGTTTTTAATTGAACAAGTAGTTCTATTATACAAATTTGTGATAAAATTATAAAACCTAACCTAACCTAAGAAAGAACTGTAATAAAATTATAAAAAATCAAACCCAAACTAACCAAACCTAACTTAATCTAACCATAACTATACTAACTTAACCTAAAAAGCCATAATATAAAAAAGTGGTTAGGTTAAGTTTGGTTTTTTTATACTAAAATTATAACCTAACCTAACCTAACGTAACTTAACCTAACCTTACCTCAAAAGAGTTTTTATAAAATTATAAAAAATCAAACCAAACCTAAACAAACCTTACTTATCCTAACCTTTACTAACCTAACCTAAAAAAAGTTAAAACCTAACCTAATCTAAAAGCGGGCTGTAGTGCAAATACCAGGAGCCAGACGGGTCACAGGTGAGGAATCGGACTAAGAGAGATCCGCCGCTTTTAAAAATGGCTTTATTACTATCAATTATCAATGTGTTAAGTGTACCTTTATTCTCTAGTTAACTGCATTATTGAATATTTCGTGAAAATTTTGTTAAATAGAACTACTTGTTCATTTAAAACCGTGTTTAATACAGCATAATGTTTTACTACCTTGTAGTGCCTACTTCACATAAGGTGAATCCGTAGATAAATTCATCTATTCAATCAATATGTATCTGCTGTCTACGGTAAGGCGTTATTCATGTCATACATAACATGCAACTATAGGATTTATAAGGTGAAAATTGGGAAATTTTTAACTTTGTTAACTTTTTTAATGCTTTGTTCCGCCGTACATAAATATCATTTTTATAATCAAAACACTCGCCTTAGCGTGTGAAATTACGTTGAATAACATCCGTGAAGGTGCCTGCAATGTACAGTTAGCCGAAAGAAGTCCAAACAAAGGTTACCAGATTTCAAAAACCAGAAAGCATTTTTTTTTCATTTATAATGAAAATAAAACTTCTCTGAAAACCTGTAGTACTTTGACCGCTCGGGCGGCTCGCAAAACAGTTACTCACTACGGAAGAGTTAAAAAATATAAAAATTTCAATCGCATTAAGGTTTAACGTTTGTGTGGAGTGTCTTGGGGCAAGCTCTATTAAAAGCTCATTCTGAGTGCGTCACAAGGTCAAAATACAATTTAATAATTACTTGGGATTATGAATTTACTTCACTGTGCTTGGCTTAAATATATTAGATGACACTTAAATATTTCATATTTTCCACCGTCCTGGTCTATTGTTTGTGCTGTCTCTTGTTTCCATCTGTACCCTTCGGTTTACCGATTTCTAGGGCCCTATCTGCGTACGTTTATATTTCTTCTCAAGTTTTATTTATTTCATTTTGGATGTGGTTTGAAAGGAGGCTAATTGTGGTGGATCCTGTAAAGAAGGGTAAATGATATGTCATCCTGAAAGAAAAGTCTGTGATTGGTGAATGAAAAGAATCAATCCACTTTTCGTGACATATGCCATAGATAATATGATTATCTTATTAGAGATGCTGTGTTCTTGAATAATCAGTTCTTTTTGAACTTCCGGTTCACTTTCACCGACGACGCTTCAACAATTATGTTGGGCGCAAAGAAAACAGAAAATAAAAATGAATTATTAACAATCCCTTCTTACTAGCGACTCTATATTTTCTGTCATTATGGTTATTGTAATTACATTTAATATTTACTGCAGGAATCCGAAATTTTTTTTTCCTTGTTTGCAAATAAAAACAAACTTGTCCATTTTCAAGACCGAAATTTTGACAGAGGCTGTACCAAAATTGGCGTTGAACAATAACTATTTACTTTTCAGATCTCTCGAGAATACAGGATTCTTCAACTGGGCCATCGCCCTCCTCTGGACAGCAGCAGAAATTGCTGAGTATCGCTGAAAAGAAGACGTTTTCGTGTTTGCAGTGCAATTATTCTTGCTATCGGAAGTCATACTTAAGAAGGCATGCTCTTACGCACTCTGCAGAAAAACTGTTTTCATGTTCGCAGTGCAATTATTCTTGCAATTATAAGTCGCACTTAAAAACACACGCTCTTACGCACACTGGCGAAAAATTGTTTTCATGTTCGCAGTGCTATTATTCTTGCAATCAGAAGTCGCACTTAAAAACACATGCTCTTACGCACACTGGAGAAAAATTGTTTTCATGACTGCAGTGCAATTATTCATGCTATGCAAAATCGCAGTTAAAAAATCATAATCTTAGGCACTCTGCTTAGAAATTGTTTTCATGTTCGCAGAGCAATTATTCTTGCAATTAAAAATCATAATTAAAAATACATTGTCTTACACACTCTGGTGAAAAACTATTTTCATGTTCGCAGTGCAATTACTTATGCAATACAAAATCACACTTAAAAAGACATAGTTTTACGCACTCTGGTGAAAAGCCGTTTTCATGTTCACAGTGCAATTATTCTTGCAATCAAAAGTCAAATTTAAAAGTACATGTGCTTACCCACACTGGAAACAAAGTTTTTTTTTGTTCACAGTGCAATTATTCTTGCAATCATAAGTCGAGTTTAAAAGTACATGTGCTCAAACACACCGGATAAAATCTTTTTCATGATCATGAAACAACTCTTACCCATGCCAAACTCTTTAATCTTTTGCTCATATTGTGGGGAGTATAATGTCTGAAAAAATGTTACAATATAGAATCAATTTATTATGATAAAAACATGTATCTACTGTATAAATAAATAAATAAAATATATTTTTATTAACTCTAATTTTTAACGAACAATCTGTATATTGGAAAAAAACTTATAGATCACAAGAACACTGTATATATTTTTAAATATTAGTAAAAAAAAAAAACTGTTTACTTATTTCGATTTTAATTGTATGCTTATCAACGTATTAAAGTCTTGAAAATACGGAGAGTATATAAATAATTAAAACAAAACTTTTTAACGAAATAATATTTTGAAAGTGACTTAATTTTAGTTAACAAACATATATGGTATGTTTTTGACGGGAACACGCAAAAATAGTGGGTGATTCCACCGTCCTGTGGTCACAGTTTAACCCGATGGAACCGATATCGCAGATTCTCAGACGAAAACAAGATCGTATAAAATTTCTCTGAGAATCTCAAAGCGGTCCACGGTTGAAGCAGGAGTCGAGTAGGAGAGAAGAGAAAGTCCCAAGTAGATCTGGAGGCGGGCGCAGGTGGAACAGAACAGGATTCTGACCGCCTGTGTCACGCAATTTATTCAAAATATTTTTCAGGGCGCGCACGCCCAGACGCATTTGCCTCAACCAGCCAGAGGGCGGCATTTCGCGAACCGACCTCTGTCTGTCGGCGAGATCACTACTCACAATTCTAGTCGCAGCTCTACGAGCAGTGGTCCCGCCCTATTAGTTTTATAACCTTTTCCATAGTTTTTTCATACTAATCCTTCGTTACATTTTCATTTTCATCAATAATAAACAAGGAAATATTTCATCAGTTATTTTCAATAAAACTGCTTCGAGTGCGCTGGGCGTAACCAAAGGGTTTTATTTATTTGTGCCCCTCTGCGCGCTCTCGCTCACAATTCCCCATGATTTAAGTTTAATATCAATTTTACAGCAAATAATAAAAATAACTTTTTCATGTAATTTTTTATAAGGGCCCTATCCTAGGCAGGTTGGTGGAAAAAAAGCCCTTTTCAGGGCTGCTGGTTTGTACGAATAAGTCCGTTAAAGCGGCCCTCGAGTCCGGTGGATTTCCATGCGCGGAGTTCCGAGTCCGATTTCCACTGGGGTCACAACACAGCAGTGTGATTATATTGGTCTTAAATGTTTTTCTTTGTATTTCGCTACAGAAACAGGGCCTTATAAGATGTCGCATCGTTTTAAATTTGGGCGTACCGTATCAGATACCAAGTGGATTGCTCTAAAAATGGATAATAAATGTTAATCAATTAATAAATGAAACTTACAGATAAGGTCGATATATTCACGGAAATATACAAGGTTTCTGTAGCGTAATTGGATAACGCACCTGCCCCGGAAAGGAGGAGATCCGTGGTTCGATTCCCGGTAGCAGCCAAATATTTCTTCGTGTATTTGATTTTTCTGTATGTCTCTAATTGATTAATTAATTTGTTTTTAAATTTCTCAGAACTTTGTTCTGAAAAAATGCAACTTCACAATAAGAATATGCTCTTGAATATAATAGTGAATTGTTAATTTTAAATAAACAATTGGATGATTGAAAAAAATACGTTTTTTGAATGAAGAGCTTTTGATTTTTCTCTTTTTCAAATCAAGTTTTTGACCAATAATCTAGGTATAGACTTGACTATAATTCAAACTTGGTTATAGTGTCCCAGATGGACACTTTTTAATCATGAAGCGTTAAGCAACTTCACCCTGATCACAGAAACGTGTTTCTATTGTTTTTTTTCCACACGCAAATTCTGTAAAAATATCTATATGGGGCATTTTTCGTGTTCTGACAGTGACTGTTTGTCGGTTGGTGATTTTTTCCTGTTTGTAATTTTGATTAAAATATTACTAAGCGAAACTAACTTCTTAAATAGCAAGCGAAACGAGAATCTATTCATGGCATTACATAAAGGATCCAAACGCCTTTTAAAATAAGTCAGAATTGTGCAAATATATTAAATAGGAGATTTTTGATGAATTAAAAAAAAATTTAACTTTAAAGCTCTTCTGTAAAGTTGGCTTCATGTCGCTTGGTATTTTTTTCCTTTCCACCGTCGACATATTACTCCTATTTTCAAATCTGGCCATAGGAATAAAGTGACAAATTATATATTCATTTCAAAATTAATAGTTCTCAGTAAAATATTTTAAAAATTTGTTTACACAGAGGTTTTCAGCGCCACTAAGCCTCACGTGATTCCCCAACAAACGGATCCCTCCGCCGGTAGGAATCTGCCATCTGTACACATTAGGTGCTCTCCTCTGTAGACCAACAAGCGCGAACTGACGCCATTTACACAGATTTTTAGTAGAGCCTTCGACAAAGTAGATCATCGAATTTTCATTGAAAAACTGTTAAAAATTGGCGTACACAGAGACTTACTACGTCGGCTTATTTCCTACATCGGCAGCAGAAACCAAGAGGTAGTCGTGGCCGACTTCCGGTCAGACTAGGCCGCATCTCCTCGGGGCTCCTCAGGGTGTGTTGGGCCCGCTGCTATTCACAATGTACGGGACCGACCTACACACCCGCTTTCATTACACCAACTATCTCCTAGGCGCTGATGATGTGAAGATCTACTCCTACTAAGTCAGCTCGCTACAAGACTGAAATAATCCAACACAATAATTAATACACAACGTTTTATTCCACTGATTTGAGTTATATAAGCCTTAACGCGATGGGCACAACCAAAGATATAATAAACAGTAGATACGTTACACGAGTGAAATCTTGGCAACTCAAAAGAAAGGTAAGCCTTACTTGCATTCGTTATCGAACGGAACTTCGTTGTGATCTGGCGCGACGCTACGCGGAAAAAGGAACGGAGTATCGTACAATACTGTAAGAATGAGTATGTTATTTTAGTCACCGAGACTTCAAATTACCTGATTTTCCTGTCTACACGCAGAGCGTTTGTGTGCCGTGATTTGCTGTCTCTTTCAATGCAATATTTGCTACATATGAAAGCCGGCTAGTATGGGAATAACGTGTCTTTATTATAATACGTCAATGGGCACAACCATCTTCAGAGGCAATATTAGAACTGAATTTCTATTTCGTTCGAACTGAATTCGAACTGGAGATGATGGGTGTGCCCATCGAAAGCGCTCAGATCAGTGAAATAAAACGTTTATTGCCTTAATCATGAACTTCCACACCGTAAATGAAACCGCTTAATTTAAAATAATAATCCAATATGGTCTCAATCGCGTATCGGCCTACTGTAAGGTTCCTAAATATAGTCCTCCTCATTGATAATTGGCTATAGTTAGGCCTATTTAGGAAACACCGAATTTGTTCATTTTTTCCCTTGCGTAAAGAATCCTGATTACATAAATGAAGTCAAATTTAGGTACAAGCAAATTTAAAAGCAGTGATTTTAGGTTAAACAAAGATACATTTTTGACACATGCCCATGAAAATAGATGTTTCTGCTGCCTTATTCATAGAAAATGCCAAATCACGTTTACTATAAGAGGGCCCATTCATTATCTTTCGTGTCACCCTAGTGCGGCAGACTGCTATGTAGGATAGAGAATGCCCCGCTTTAGCTGAAAAAAATTGAATTCGGAGATTATTGTTGCGAAGAATATTATTTGAAGTCTTTTTGAAAATCGCTTTTGACAATCGAATTTAGGCAATATCTGAGAAAAAATGTGTAAATCGCACAATACATACGACGTTTACATACATGGTTTACATGACAAATTTATATTTATAGACGAAAGAAATATGATGAACTAGCTGTTCGTTCCCGTCGTTGCACGGTTTAAGGATTAAGTTGTAAATAAATTTGTGGGCGGAAACAAAGATTCCATTCGAACGGCATAGATTTGCGTCGAAAATATATCAGGTGGAGGGGAAAGGGTAAAAGGGGAGGGAGGAAATGACATTTATATTACCCGCCGGGTCCCAAAGCATAAGAATGCAAAATTTGAATCGATTCGGACAAACGGTGTGGATTTATATAGAGAACAGACATACATTGAGTTTTGTAGGTATAGATAAGAATCAGCTGAGATTGCGTAATTACTTAGGAATCGCGACATCGTACTTAATCTCGCTCAATACTTTATATGTCTCCAGGTCGTATCATCTCCGCTCGATCACTAATGCATTTTATTATTAAAGGAAACTGTTTGTTTAAAACAACCGATAGCTTTTCGAAGAGCTCGCTCTTAGATTCAAGAAATCTGTCCCCGTTCCAAGTCTTATTATACACGATAACCATTAACGCCCTTCTGATCTCCAGATATCGGTCTTTATCTAAAGTTTTAGGCTTGTAAAGTTTATTCGGAATGTAAACGCTTATACCGAACCTTTTTCTCCGATTCCCGCACATCTTTATTTATTTATTTACTTTTTTACGCCCATTCCAAGCTTTTACATAAAAAAATATTACATAAAATGAAAAAGTATATTCATTAAACAATATCGGAAATAAGCAGTAAAATATAAAATATATTAATATAAAGTACATGTATAAAAAGCAATAAAAGGTATAAGCAGTGAAAGAATCAGGTATAAGCATTAAAATATGAACTTAAAATTTAAAACATAATATAAGCATTGAAATGTGAGTGTAAAAATTAAAAATTAAAATTAAAAATATAAAATACGGAGTAGTAATGTGTATAAAAAAATATAAATTACACATTATTACATGTATATGTTAACAGCAGTTGGTATGAAATAATTGTCTCTTAAAGTATTAACTTTATTTTCATTAGACTGTCATTGAAAACGTCAACCATATAACCAAATTCACTACCAGACTTTAATATTCTGCTGAATACAGTATTTGATTGATAATTATTAATGGAATTCTGGTGATGAAATGTTAGTTTGCCGAGATTTAGGTTCTAGGACAGGATATTATAATTGATACATGCTACAAGGTCAGGGCTGTCCAACATATTATTTACAATTTTGTAAAGAAGAACTATATCACAATTTTTTCTTCTATCATATAAGGTGAGGAATTTCAGTCTCTTCAATAGGTTATTGTTTTCTATGTTTTGTATTGGTATGAAATCTGCTATTATATTCTCTTTGTTCCCACGAGACGACATCTTCGAAAAAATGCCAATATTGCCGATCTAATAAAAAATTTCCCGTAAACAAATTTACTGTAAATATCTCGCTGCTTCAAAAAGAGTCAGTAAATCTTTTATTGCGCCGTCCCCAAATTATTTTCGTTCGGGAATTCTCTCTCGCACGAGTCTAAAAAGGATGTCCATGGGTCCATTCGTAAACTGCAATTACCCTCGGATAGGTTCTCTAAGCTGCACATCCGCGGTCGCCAGATTCAAAGCAAACATATCAGGTGCGTGTCTCTGCGATGGCCGTATTTCATCATCCTTGTGAGAAGGCGGCTTCAAGTTCCTGGGAAAGGTTCGCATTCATTGTATTCCAAAGGAAAGGAGGTTGTTCGTTACACGGCCGTGCCATCAGCCTGCTGCCCGCCGGGCTCGGGGCCATGAAGCCATTTCAATTCTTTAAGCACGTTTCTCCGAGCGCCACAAACTAAATATAACTTTCAAACTATATCCTAATTTATTTTATAGTTAGCCCTGAGCTTTCCGATTTGGCCTCTATTTATTTTTATCACGGTCGCAGGGCAGACCCTGCATAGCGACCATCTGCTAGAGCTATCTCTGAGACCCGGATTGTCATGTATCATCGTGAAAATTATGCAGTCTGATAGTGATAACTATATCAACAAACAGTATATTACATTGGAGAATTGGTTAAACGTCACATTTTTAGAAGACCTACCTATCGATTATTTAATACGATAATTCGTCTATGCCCCGCTCGTGTCTATGGTTCACGCCATTTGACAATCGCCATTTGCCAGTCTTGCCTCGTGGAATCCGGAACGTATTAGTACCATGAGCCGCGCTGCCCAAGATGTTCCTGCCGTGAAGCCCGAGCCAGGGTCTGCAGCCGGGAGCGGCGATGAAGGAGCGCCCTACACGGACATGGACGTGTGGCTCCCCGACATCAAGCAGGAGTGCTCCAGGAAGGCCGACCAGCGCGCCGGTGAGGAGTTGCTTCATTATTGATTCATTTTCAGTGACGAGGAATGCGCGCACCTGATGTGACCACTAAAGTTGTAGTTTTAGAGGCTTTGTTTTGATATATATTGTTATGATATAAGTTGAATGGCCCGGTCTCAAGTATTGGAAAAGCTATATTTAGGCAAAAGTTTCAAATTTTTCACTGTCATTTAATTCACTTTTATACTACTACTTTTGTTGTGATATATATGTAGCAAATTCGGAGATTCTTATAAAAGGCGCGTTTTATGAAAAATCTTTCATTTATCATCGAAAACATCCAAAAACTCGTCATCGTCACGCATATACCCGAGACTCATTGATTCGTACAAATAATCCTTACTTACCTAAATGTTTCTCACCTAAACGAACCCAACTAACCATCAAATAAAAAGTGTCGTAATATACTCATTCATTCAGAGCGAGCTAAAACTTTTCATCTTCACCGATTAATTTGAATTATTTCTAGGAGTCGGGACACTCGAACTACCGACAATCAATCTTTTACAAAATTATAAAGTGTTCATTATGTTTCTCTGTTATCTATGGTTTTCGTAACCTGATTAATCCATAGATTAAACGTGTCAGACGTCAAAATATGTTGTGAAATTTGGGAATTAAAAAAGAACTTAATGCTTGACACTATTTATTTTTGAAATCATTTTTGCATTTTTGAAATCAGTGCCATTTTTTGGCATCAAACAAACTCCCGAAAAGATCCGGCCTGAAACCATATAACATATATTTCGAACTTCCAAAAGTAGTGCACATTAGTGTGTCAGATGTTATAGATAAATATAAAGATGTGCCATTCATTATTGAACGATTCATCGCTCAAAATTTATTAACTGTTTAGTTCGCTACATCAACTGTCCATCAGTTCTGAATGAAAATCAAAACCCAATAAAAATATATGTTTTATCAAATTTCCGGAAATAAAAATTTGCTTCACTCCAAATAAAAGGTGGGAAGTACGGCGCAATAAGGAGCATGTGACCTGCTTGGTGCAACTACAGCTCGCGGTGACACGGAGCCGAGCCCAGGAGACAGGCAACTCTCCGGCTTAGTTGAACCGGATTATTGTTTTTGATTCCAGAAGTAGTTTCCAGCAATGAGGGCTGGGGAACTGCGCAGGGAGGTGATGAGGGGTCTGCAGCCGAGATGGGTGATGAAGGAGCGCCCTACACTGAAATAGACATATCACATCCTGACATCAAGCAGGAGTGCTCGGAGTACTCCAGGAGGGCCGACCAGCGCAATGGTAAGCAGTTGATTCCTTAGGATTATTTATCCAAAAAGTACATCCCGCCCTCCGTGTGGCCGTTACAGGATGATGTACAGGTATATAGAATAGGTCGATATTATCTTCTATGAAAATGTAATACCAAGCTTCCACATACATTCGTCATTTCCCCGGTTTTCGTAATCACCTATCACCGATCGAAATGCTGAAATGTCATTGGTCGGAATCGGTAAACTGTAAACCAAAAGATTATTAGCGTTACACTCCTGGTAAGGGCCGTATGATATGAACCCGCGGCAGCGAAAAAAAATTTTATTTATTTTTTCTCTACTTAGTTTCGTTTCAGCTCGATTCATTTAGTACAGCGATATTCCAACGTTCTTAAGCAATACGAAAAATATAGCAATAAGACTCTATTGACGTGAACCACTTTCCGCCAAGAAATTTTTCGTGTTAGAAAATAAAAATAAATCGCATGGAATTTAGCGTTGGTGTGGCTGCAATTCGTAGAGTAATCAGAGCAGTTTTGGTGTGTCAGTTGCGGATAAGCAAGCTGGTGCCTTTTGGTGAAAGCGCAATTTTTCTTCGCCATTATCTCGATCGATTCAGCGTCGCCAGCATCAATTATGAATCAAGTCAGTAAACATAGTACTGTCCCGTGATTGCGCTTTCCTTTTCCAAATAGTCGATGAAGATGATGCCTTGCGAATCACGAAAATTAATGAGTTTGATCTTTCCAGCCGAAGTAACCTTTTATGGATCAGGTTCAAGCTCAAGCTCACTGTTTTAACAATTCATCAATTTCTGGCATAAAGCAATGGATAGGTACATGTTTCATCAAAAGTCACGAAACGCTGCAGAAACTCTTTAGGATTATGTTTTAACATGTCCAAACACTACTCTGAAGTTGTCGTGCGATTTCATTTTTGTTCCAGTGAAAGGAAAGGAGGCACCTGTTTTTCCGATGCTTCCTCATGCCCAATTTTACGTGTAGCAGTTTTTGTTTGCCTTTCTTCCTGATTTTGTTATATTTCCTTATTAACAAATAAATACAAACTTGCCAACCAAATGAAAGCTCCTCTATAAATATGTCTAAAGTTTTAAACTCAATCGTCGTTAGAAAGATGGCAGTAAAGATGTTACAAATATTTTGAATCAATAGCGCCATCAGTCGTTAAACACGGATACTTATCCGGATTCTAGATGACAATCTTATTTGAACGTCATCTACATAACCATAAAGCACTGCGTTCAAAAATATAAAACATTTTAGTAATACAAAGAATATTTACATTGCAGATCTCTTGAGAATACGATATTGTCTTTCGGATATTACTACTGTGTTTTCGCCTGCCCTTGAAGACCAGCCAGAATTGGAGACAGTTCCCAACCTTAAAAAATCCTCAAGCAGATGCACACTTACCTTAGCACCTCATTGCCCGTTAACGAGCAAGCAGAAAGCTTCCTTAAGGAATCACGAGCTCTCACACACTGGGAAGAAATTATTTTCATGTTTGCAGTGCGATTATTCTTGTAATCGGAAGTCAAACTTAAAAACACATGCTTATACGCACACTGGAGAAAAATTGTTTTCGTGTTCGCAGTGCGAGTATTCTTGCAATCGAAAGTCGCACTTAAAAAGACATTCTCTTACGCACACTGAAAAAAAAATTGTTTTCATGTTCGCAGTGCGATTATTCTTGCAAACGGAAGTCGTACTTAAAAAATCATACTCTTACGCACACCGGAGAAAAATTGTTTTCATGTTCGCAGTGCGATTATTCTTGCAATCAGAAGTCAAGCTTAAAAACACATGCTCTTACGCACACTGGAGAAAAATTGTTTTCGTGTTTGCAGTGCGATTATTCTTGCAATCGGAAGTGAAGCTTAAAAACACATGCTCTTAAGCACACTGGAGAAAAATTGTTTTCATGTTCGCATTGCGATTATTCGTGCAATCAGAAGTCAAGCTTAAAAACACATGCTCTTACGCACACTGGAGAAAAATTGTTTTCGTGTTTGCAGTGCGATTATTCTTGCTATCGGAAGTCAAGCTTAATAACACATGCTCTTACGCACACTGGAGAAAAATTGTTTTCATGTTCGCAGTGCGATTATTCTTGCAATCGGAAGTCGCACTTAAAAACACATGCTCTTACGCACACTGTTGAAAAATTGTTTTCTTGTTCGAAGTGCGATTATTCTTGCAATTGGAAGTCGAACTTAAAAAATCATACTCTTACGCACACCGGAGAAAAATTGTTTTCATGTTCGCAGTGCGATTATTCTTGCAATCGGAAGTCAAGCTTAAAAACACATGCTCTTACGCACACTGGAGAAAAATTGTTTTCGTGTTCGCAATGCGATTATTCTTGCTATCAGAAGTCAAGCTTAATAACACATGCTCTTCCGCACACTGGAGAAAAATGGTTTTCATGTTCGCAGTGCGATTATTCTTGCAATCAGAAGTCAAGCTTAAAAACACATGTTCTTACCCACACTGGAAAAAAATTGTTTTCATGTTCGCAGTGCGATTATTCTTGCAATCAGAAGTCTGCTTTAAAAGTACATGTGCTTAAGCATACTAGAGAAAGACTGTTTTCATGTTCGCAATGCGATTATTCGTGCAATCGGAAGTCTGCTTTAAAAGTACACGAGCTTAAGCATACTAGAGAATGACTGTTTTCATGTTCGCAGTTCGATTACTCATTCAATCGGGAGTCAAACCTAAAAATACATTTTCTTACGCATAATGGTAAATAACTATTTTTATGTTCGCAGTGCAATTCGTACATTCATAAATCTAGCTTACAAGTACATGTGCTTAGCAAACTGGTGAAAAATCTATTTTTACGATTAGGTTTCAATTACTTAAGCAGTATTAAAGCTCACTTTAAACTCAGTGTACTTTCATACACCAGGTAAAAAAAGGGTTTATATTGAAATTAATTATTTAATTCTAAGTCAGATTTAAAAGATATGCTCACACCCACTTTGGTGAATATCTGTTCATGATCGTGTGGGGTAATTCATGTAGTCGTTAAACACATTTAACAGTAAATGTGCTTTCACACACTTTAAAAACTTTTTCTTGTTTACAGTGTACCTTATACGTGCAATCCATCGTAGGATTTTAATTTTAATTTTTAATATAATAAATCGGAATTACATTCAAAAAGCATTTATAACATTATAATTTATAAGAACATCGTAGATAAGTTTGTTTTATTAATGGTCAATAAATTTTTTGTAAAAAATATTTTTCCTTTCTATTTTAATATGTTTTTATATATTGCAGGTTTGATACTTTTATGATAATTTATTAAAAAAATATATATATAAGAAATCAAACAAGATTTGTTTGTACCTATTGATGAGCATGCTTCTTTTTGGGCTGAAGACATGCACGAACACGATCGATTTTCCAAAAGACGACGTCTATCCAAAATTAAAATTCACAAATTTTATCACAAAACAAATATACTTAACTTAAAACTTGTGCGACACGGGTTACTAATTATATGCAATATAATACTCTAGCTACTCCGTCTTAGCCACGTCACATCTCCTCTCCATGCAACCCAGGCGCTGGTGATGGCGCCATGGAGCCCTCCTTGTTATGGATATTTTAAAAAATACGTAAATTTGGATTCTATCACAGTCATTTTGTATTCACGAATGGATTAGGTGTCAGAAAACACTTCCAACTGCGAAATCTTTTAAATCTGCGACGCAAATTTATTTCAAAAATTGCAACTATACTGGGAAAAACCAGTTTAAACTGGTTTGGACCAGCCGACGTATATAGGTCAAACGACACTTGAACCGTCGATTCATTGCGCCCACGAACTGGATAGATGGTCTCTTTCTACAAGGTGGATCACAAAGGATCCCTAATTAGCAATTGAGTGTAGTTTAGTACCACTATCACCCTGACATATGTCACTGTTTCATATCGACGGCTCCTACGTATAATATCGTAACCCACAAATCGACGATTTTGAGTTTTTTTTGTATACACATGTGTATTTAATTTTATCTTTAATTCCAAGAAAGAAAAATTAATATTTTGCAATAAACAACGTTTTATTATTATAAAAAAAATGTTTGCGTTCTAGGAATTAAATATATAATTAAAAACATATGAAATACATAACAAACTCAAAATCGTCGCTTTGTGGGTTACGATATTATACGTAGGAGCCGTCGATATAAGTATCGTTGTACGTATATAAATATGCTATAAGATTCCTAAAATTATCCTCGCCGCGAGTTATACTTCCGCCTCGGCGCTTCGTCTTTCTACGGTGGTACGATAAACATGTGTTTATCGACGACCAAGTTTAGTTTCTTCTACACCTTCTTTGTATTGAATATCTAATAAATTCAGTAGAGAAAGAATTAGGTTTTAACTATTATTTGAAGTATGTATACTCAAACAGTGTGTTGTTTTAAAGAATAACCTTTGTTGATTTAATATCAATCATACAAGAGTTGTTTAAACTTTGTGTTGGAACTATAAAATATAACCTTTTTGATTTAATATCAATAATACCAGAGTTGTTTAAACTTTATTTTGGAACTATAAAAATAATATTTTTGTATAAAGTGAATTTTCATTAGTGTCGTGTATATATTTGATTGATCTAATAACAATTAAACCATATAACCCGATGGGTCAAAACAAAACACGGCCTGCGGTGTG
>JADDOH010023296.1:0-12121 GCA_016648135.1 Agrypnia vestita | reverse complement strand
GCAGTAGGTACCGAGCGTGAATGTCCGCTCCGTATCAGCACGCCGCAAGGCGATCGCCGCCGATAGCAAGTACCGGGCGTGAAGCGAGAGCGCTCGGCGTTAGCAGGCAGCAACAGCAGATCTTGATGACGTAGTTCGGCTCGAGCTTGAGAGCGAGCGAAGTCAGCAGGCAGCAAAATCGTATGAGGTAGTCGGGTAGGTAAATAAAACACACGTGAAGGGTCTGCCACGGCGTTCTAAACCAGACTGAGGGTCGGTCCGCCTTGAATGCGATATTTATACCCTCGGCCGGGACCAGGTGGCCCCGGCCTCGAAGCCAATTAAAACAAGTTACAGTTTGCATACAAATGGCGCGTTTCGGGCGCTTATTTCTACTACATATATTACAGTTTTTTAATTATTAAATTAAACGCACCTCCCCCGGAGGATTTACATATATGTCATTACATTGACTGCGTCTCAATAAACAGTCTGACATATTGCATGGCAACCTTGAGACATTATTATTAAAGCAACAGTTAAAATATATCTCATTTTCTGGCCCGGCGGGCTATGAAATTTCAACAATTAAATCTCTTAAAAATCCAAATTAACTTTTAGGTTTAGTTTTTTGTGTCTATTATATAGAGTGCGTCGCAGCGCATCTGTTGATATATCACACTTTATTGTAAGTCGCAGCTTACTATAGTTATGAATTTTTAAACTTTTCAACAAAAAACTAATTTTGTAATTTATTCAAAATTATTTCCACATATGAGTGTGTATATTCTCTAGATAGGTCTAGATCCACTGATCATTATACAAAAAGAATTATCAAAATCGGACACCTCTGACGGAAGTTATTCCGGTTTGTGTGTTTATATGAAAATTTGTATGGAAAAACCCAGCCCAGTATGTCGCTCATAAGCGGCGGCTGGTTTTGTGTTGGTGGTGTCAGACTTATGTTTCCATATTAATGTGATTGTGATTCACTCATTAATAATGTATTTGAAAAAGTATTTAGTTTTATTCCTTGCCATAAAAAATGTATGTTTTTTTACCAATGATCTGTTGGCAATCTGTTATGCCATACAGTCAATCATTTATTGTGTCATCTGTAGACAACTTTTTATGTCTTACAGAGTGTGTGCATGTGTGTGACTCTACTACTTATCTTTTATAAGTGTTGAGACAACTTTAATGTTGCTTATCTGGCAAATATGATGATAATAGGGTACAAAAATGCGCCTTGTGCGCAAATAAAAACATCTCCCGCCCGCTCTTTTTATTAAAACAATGAAAATGCGGTATTTTATTACATAAAATTGTGATTCAGTTCCATCTGAAATCAAAAAACCATTAATTTCCATCATATTAGAGAGCTCTGAAATGTTAAAAAATCTGAACATTAATATTTTCATATAATATTTTCAGCAAAAACATACACCTTTCAGATCATGCACTCTAACGCATTTCCATTGTCATCAGCGGGATGCGTTCTCATGGAGCTGAGGCTCCGCATTCGCTCATCCCCTCTCCCGGGTGCCGCCGCCTGACGCCGAGACACGTATAAGGACAACCACCGCGGCCGAGAACTCGCGCGCTGTCCTCGGCACGGTACCCATCCTCAACCGGGGCACGGCGATCGGCGGTGGCCCTGAAAGGGGCCTTTGCTCTGCTTCATTCACATCAGAAATTTCTATCATTTATATGACGCGATTACGTCAACCACAGAGCTTGAAATTTCGGTTGCCTGACGGTAGGCGCAGGCAATGTCCTGTCCGTAACAGTACGGGTTTGATTTTATTTTATAAAGGTAATTAATCTGGCATATCGGAACTTCGGAAATCACTATGTTCTATAAAGTTAATTATTTTTGTCGTCTCACTAGGTTCACAGAATAATATTCGCAGAATTTCAGGAAACGGTAGAGTTCAAATTTAGTTAAATTTTCGTTTTACTAAGTATAGTATTGGCGGATCTCTGGAAACTAGCTGTGCGTTATAAAGATACCTATTTTATGCTAAACACGCGGGAAGTTGTTAAAAGATAAAGGAGTTGTTACTAACAGATTCGATTTTAAATAAGTCTTATAAAATACCTATCTTTGCTAAATACGCGAGGTCTCATTTTAATTTTTACATTTGTAAGGCATATAATATTTCGTTATATGAAATGTTTCGATTAGACCGGGTTTATTTTAGTTATCGAAAGAATATTTAGTTTATTTTAATAATTTTTTTGTTTATGTTTAATAGTAAGAGTCCGTTTAAATTATAGCGAATAAATTCTGGGATTAAAAATACGTCTAGTGAAAAATATATAGCTGATCTCGCGGGGTATCAGGTTCAGCCCATAATAATCTAGATTTTCATTTCGTTTAAAATTATATAGAGTAATTCCGTGAGAATCGGGGTTTATTTACAATTTCACAGGTGTACAAATTCCATTATTCTAGAGAATTATATAAAATAATCTCGTGAGAATCGGGGTTTATTTACAATTTCACAGGTGTACAAATTCCATTATTCTAGAGAATTATATAAAATAATCTCGTGAGAATCGGGACTTATTTACAATTTTACAGGTGTATAAAATTCCATTATTCTAGAAAATTATATAAAATAATCTCGTGAGAATCGGGACTTATTTACAATTTTACAGATGTATGAAATTTCATTATTCTAAAAAATATATAAAATAATCTCGTGGGGGTCGGGGTTTATTTACGGTTTTACAGAAGTACAAGTTTCACTATTTTATAAAGTATATAAAATTGCTTCCGTTCGGCCCGGGTTATCTTATATTATATAGGAAAACATAGGTCCCGCGCTATTAAAACATATAAAAACGTTTCATGTGGCCGGGATTATTACGCGCGTTGGGGAAAGTCTATAAGGTAAAAATATGTTTGATTTGATTCGGGTTATTTTATATTTTATGAAAGATATTTGCCTCGCGGACTTAAACTATGAAAAAATTTTTCAATTAGTTCTGGTTATACTTTAGGAGTGATGTAAACTTCGCGGTTGTATAATTTGGGTTACTTTGTATTATACGAAAACGTAAATCTCGCGTATAAAAACGCGTATAAAAAAAAAACGTATATCATGTATTTAAACATATAAAAACTTCTAGTACATTGTTTCGATAGACCGGGGTTGTATTATACTTATAAAGATGTTGTAGGGCCTCGTTATATTGAAAATATATAAAAAACCGCCTGGGGCCGGGTCTTCTTATTTATAAACTATATAAGATTTCGTTACATTTAGTTATATAAAATGCTTTCGTTCGAGAATTCGCGTTTCATTTTAAGCATATATAAATATAGGGTCCCGTTTTTAAACAATGTTAGTGTTTCGTTTAGAATTCGCGCCTTCATTTAATAAATATGAAACATGTAGATTTCAATTAGAACTATTTTAAGATGTTTCGTTTAGAAATTCGCGTCTTGTATTATAAATGTGAAACTTATAATATTCGTTTTGAGCTAAAACGTATGAACATAGAAACACTACAGTTTTGACCGCTATTTTGTTTACTATGCCTAGGACATTCTTGCGGTGTATTAGACTTGATGGTAAAATTTAAACTCTTACTCTGTTTAAAATATACGTAGTGTCTCCGCCTAGATTGGCTTCACGATATACTTTATGAAATTTGTAAGTTCCGCTGTCCTAAAATTATATAAAATTACCTTCGTTTAGATCGGGTTATATCATATTCCTCGTGGAACGCGTAAACCTCGTTGTCCTGAAACTAAATAAGGATGTTTCATCTAGACCGGGTTCATTTTACATTTTAGGAAGAATATAAATCCCGCGTCTTTCACTACATAAAATGGATTCGTAAGATTGGGGTTGTTTATACTTGTAGAAATTACAGAATCCCGTTATTTTTAAACTATATTAAAATGATAAACTATATTAAAATGATAAACTATATTAAAATGATTTAAACTATATTAAAATTTGCCGGAGAGTAGATATCAAATATTCGAGATGATAATAAATTTATATTAAGAATAATATTAAGAATAAAACTAAATCGGCGGACCCTAAAAGTAATATGTATTGACCTTATAAAGATGTAGACTAGTGAGGTTTTATTATAGAAGCAATCAATTCTTTAACAACAACAAGTGGACAAGTGGTTGCTTCATGGGTTTGTTAAAACTTATAAATGGATGGAATCCTAGATTCAAAGCTTAATCCCGGTATTTCGGATAAATATAAGAATATGTAACATCGGAAAATAACGGGTAACGGGTTTTATGAAAAATATCGGTGCGTATAATCATTAGAGTATGATCATTAGAATTGGAGTCTAGTCTCGATGACCCGGGAAGTACGGATACGTAAGACGGACATAAGGACTATGTTGCAGTATTATTAAGATATATAAATACTTACAATTGTCGAGCTAGAGTCTAATTCCGGTATCTCGAGGAATATAAATTCAAGGAAAAGAAAATAATGTCTAGTTTCGGTTTGATTAAGGTATATACACCGTATAGTTGCCGAGGCTGGATACTAAGCCCCAGCTACGGAACCTTATAAGCGCGTAATGGCAGGATCAAAGGTTAGGTCGCGAACTATAGTTAATTAGGGGCCTGTGAATCGCGTGCGCGTGCAAGGCAAGTGTCCGCAATCCTTAGGTATAAAGTGAGGTACATAAAGTGAAACTACGATGCACTGGAATGGATCTAATCGGCGGCAGATGGGTAAGTCTTGTCATCCTCTTTCCGTTTTGAGATTATAACGATATATAAAGGTGGCGCACGATTAAGAAGAATGGTCTCGGGTTCGACACCCCAGACAGAGACGGAAGAAGCGCCGACAGTGAAAGCTAACCCCTGTACCGTAAACTTTACATACGTTTATCCACAGGTGTTTGCATGTTGAATCCGTACTGACCATAATAGGGGCGAATTAATTTGCCAAATTAACCCTTCTCTGCATGTGTGTGAACTTCCAGGGATCGGGCGGCTCGTGTGCTCGACGCCGAACTTATTTATTTACTTCTATTTATTTATTTAATTGATTGAGTGATTGAATAATTAATTAATTAATTAGGTATTTATTTGTCTATTCATATATATATATTTATTTATTTGTTTATTTATTTATTTTTCATTCAGTCATTCATTCGTTTATTTATTCATCTATTTATAAATTATTTATTTATCTATTTATTTATTTAATTGATTGATTGATTGACTGATTTATTAATTAATTAATAATATATTTATTTATTTATTCATTTGTTTAATTACTTATTAATTTATTAATTGATTAATTTATTTATTTATTTATCAATTTATTTATTTATATATTTATTTATTTACGTACTCATACGTCTGTGCATCGTCGGGGGGGGGGGGATAGTCAGATCAGCATCGTCACCGTCATCATCACCGAATGCCGTGTCCCAACTATATACCACGCGCCAAATTACACCACCGTCACTGAACGCCGCGTTCCGATTACACACTACTCGCTATGTTACGTCGTCGCCACCGATCGCCGCGTTCCAGTTGTATACCGTCAGGAGACGTTTCAATAGTATCATCATCATCTTCATCATTAGCAGCGTTTCAGTTATATATAGTCAGGAGGCGTTTCGATAGTATCATCATCATCATCATCATTAGCAGTGTCCCAGTTATATATATAGTCAGAAGGCGTTTCGATAGCATCATCATCATCATCATTAGCGGTGTCCCAGTTATATATAGTCAGGAAGCGTTTCGATAGTATCATCATCATCATCATCATTAGCAGTGTCCCAGTTATATATAGTCAGGAGGCGTTTCGATAGCATCATCATCATCATCATCATTAGCAGTGTCCCAGTTATATATAGTCAGGAGGCGTTTCGATAGCATCATCATCATCATCATCATTAGCGGTGTCCCAGTTATATATAGTCAGGAAGCGTTTCGATAGTATCATCATCATCATCATCATTAGCGGTGTCCCAGTTATATATAGTCAGGAAGCGTTTCGATAGTATCATCATCATCATCATCATTAGCAGTGTCCCAGTTATATATAGTCAGGAGGCGTTTCGATAGCATCATCATCATCATCTTCATTAGCGGTGTTCCAGTCATATATAGCCAGGAGGCGTTCCGATAGTATCATCATCATCATCTTCATTACCGGTGTTCCAGTCATATATAGCCAGGAGGCGTTCCGATAGTATCATCATCATCATCACTAGCGGTGTTTCAGATATATATAGTCAGGAGACGTTACGATAGTATCATCGTCATCATCATCATCATCACTAGCTGTGGTTCAGCTATATATCGTCAGGAGGCGTTTCGATAGTATCATCAACATCATCATCATTAGCGGTGTCCCAGTCATATATAGTCAGGAGGCGTTCCGATAGTATCATCATCATCATTAGCGGTGTCTCAGATATATATCGTCAGGAAACGTTACGATAGTATCATCATCATCATCATCATCACTAGCGGCGGTTCAGCTAAATATCATCAGGTGACGTTTCGATAGTGACAACATCATCTTCATCAGTGATGGCAGGGTTCCAGTTACACATCAGTCGGAGATAATTAGGCAGATCCCATCATCATCGATGGCAGGATTCTAGCTGTACACCATTTGGAGAAAATACACCGACATCCCTGGCCAGGGGCTAGGCATATCCCTACTGTCCAGATCCACCTTTCCATCTACTAATACGAGGGGTCATGGCCTCGTGAAACCACATGGCAACCAACCATTACAAGTATTTATTTATGTATTGTATATGTAGTATATGTATGTATATTATATTTTATTAGTATGTATCTATTCGTACGTAGTGTATGAGGGGGCTCTTCACGGGTGGCACAACACCCGTGCGGATGTCTTCCCTCGTCTGGAATGGATTGAACGTATTGATGCATACCAGATTATAATAAGTACTACCTGGGAGGGTGGTTGCAGTCACTGTAGTGTCGCGAATGGCCAATGGGCTGCAGTTGCTCACAGGCGAGGGTTGGGGAGCCTAGGAAACTCCCCCTCCCCACTCGCATATTTTTGACTTGACAGGTGGCCCGGGACCATCTTTACAGTAGCTTCAGTATATATACCGTAGTTTAACTTAGTTTAACCTGGAGGAGTTGGAATTCGGGGGGCAAACTGGCTCTGAGCCCGGACGCCAGACACTGACGCGAGGGATGGTGCGGTACTTTGCACAGAAGAGGCCCAACATGAAAAGGCGCATCCAGGCTCAGGTCAACGTATCCGGAACTCGTGTCGGGAGAAGGAAGATGGGATCAGTCACCGATGAGCCTTTGGGTATGGAGGGGCCGAATTTAAAGCAAACACATTTTTCGCGTACACATACATTTACACATACCTCCCACACCCCCTTTATCCATTAGAACCCAACGTACCACTAGAATGAGACATAGGGCCAGATACAGGTGACGGAACTTAGGCCGGCTAGTAAATAAACGTAACAATGTAATTGATATAAAAATAATGCAGAGTAAATATAAAAGATCGTAAGGAATAAGCACAGCGAGATAACGGCGGAAGATAAAATTATTAATCAGCGAGGGCGTCGAAGACGGAATCATCCATAGGAGCGGCTACGAAGGACTCGAGGGCTTTCAGGGGATCTATGTACTCTATATGTGCATGCGCATGTGATAACGGCACGTTACTAACCTTTCCAGTGGATGGCGGTCGATCCCATACAGGTAGGACAATGGGGGATCGAGCGGAGAGGGCGTGGGAGCAGAGGATCGCGCACTCTGGAAGCGCAGCTACACCAGATGCAGTGGTTTCAGTCCGTAGGAATGATAGGTAAATAATATAGGGCCACGGAACATAGTATGTTTAGCAATTGCACCGTAGGGCTTAATTGACGTGCTAGGTAGTTTTGTTTGCGTTTTCCATGAACATTCACGAACTTCATACCCCAGTATTTAATTTAAGTAAAGCTTGCGTTAGGGTTACCACTAAACCAATTCATCCCCTATAGTTCGAAACAAAAAATTACACAACGTGAACTGGGGAGGTCTTGAATAAAGCGAGGGTGTTTGGAAATACTACGTTAAAAACCGTAGAGCCTTCACCCGACGTAGATAGATAGCTTGTTTGCCTCTAACAAGGCGTAAACTCAGTTAGGAGTAGGATCGAGCTGAAAGGCGAAGAAGAGGAGCCATCACAGTGTGTATATACGTGTATTATATATATTATATCTTGCTAATGTTCAAACTTAAAAAAAAAAACTGTACAGGTAGTTGCTTCAGAACAGACATTGTCTAGTGAAGCAACTACCTTAATTTATATGTATAAATAAATTTAAAAGAAATAAATAAATAATAAATTCATCCCTAGCGTATATAGATCATAAATCGTACAAAACCTGCAGAGATATGCATTAAAACATGTGTGAAACAAAATGTCTCCCTTTAAGGTGTTACATGGATTTAGCGGCTTCAAAACAAAAAATCGTTTTTTTTTATTGTCTTATTAATTTCTACAACATCTCGAGAATATTATTCTAAATTTTCAAGTCGATCCGAATAAGAGTTTAGGAGATACAGGTACATTGGGAAGGTATATCGGAGTAGCTGCTCGTCTATTGTTTGTCCGTCCTTACTGTCCATTGGTTTCACTTTCTAAGGTCAACTAGTTTGAAATACGTCAGTTGGTGATTACTTCTTGAATCACGAGGTTTCACAAAAAATAATAATGAAAGCTTGAACCAGTTAATCTGGAAAATTACTCCAAAAAACTTCCTGCTGGTTCTAAGATTGTTAATATTGCTGCATTGGTCGCTGCTTGCACATTTAATGAAGGAAAATCAGCTTTATTATTATTTATGCATGGTATGTGTAATATTCTTCTTCGGGATGAGGAAACTCCAAGTAAAGACTTGCTTCTCGTAAGTGTTTATTGGGTGACAATAACGGTTTAGACAAACGGTGTGCAGTAAGATGCGGTCTGAATAACAATGATAGTAAAAAGAGAGAGCGACTCGACATTCACGCGCCTTTTATACCTTCTAGTCTCTTTCTAGCGTCGCGACATACGTTCCTCAGATCTATCACACCCCTCCGCACTTATCCTTGGCTTTCATCCCTCTTCGTTCATCCTGACAATTCTTAACCTAATTTCAGGCGAAGAGGACCATGGCGGCAGGTGTGGTGTTCTATCTGTCTGCCGGTTGTCGCTGGTGCTGGCTTCTGAAACAAAGAACACCCCCGTTAGACCCTGAGCGAACATGAGCGTTCCGGTTCCTCCAAGGCAGCTTTCATAGCTTCAGCCCGGGTCGGAACCCTGGAACTTTGTACATAAAATACCTACTACTTTTAAACAATTTCTATATTGGGTTTGCCCTTAATCTGATTCACATGCCTTTTCCACACGAGACCAGTGCCTTCAATTTCTACTAAATAAAGAGTTCGTCCCAATTTCCTTAAAACCTTTCCCGGTACCCATGATACTTTATTTATGGATCGAAAATCTTTCACAAAACAATTTTGGCCTATAACTAAATTTCTTCTCTTCCTCCCCCCGAAATAAAATGCTTGTTTACTTTGACCCCCTTTTAAATTTTGTATAACCTCACTTTCTAATCGTCTAGAACTTGTTGCTTTTTCGCTAGGTATAAAAATGTCAAAATTGGTACGAAGTCTTCTACCAAACATAAGTACTGCTGGTTCTACACCTGATGACGTGTGTGGTGAATTCCTATAATCAACCAAAAATTTATTTAATTTGTCTTCATATTCCCTATTAAATTTCCCATTAACCTATATTTTTTTTTTTTAATTTTTGCACGTCTTTACTGTGTTTTCTGCTTGACCATTAGACGCTGGCGAATTAACTGGTGATGTCAAATGTTTAATTCCTAATTCCTGACAAAAATCTTGAAAATATTTTGACATAAATGCCGTCCCGTTGTCCGTAATAATTGTTTGAACATTCCCAAATTGTGTAAATAATTTTTTTAATACTGCGATGGTGCATGTTGCATTTATATTTTTCAATTCTATACAATCTATCCACTTGGATGCTGCATCGCATACCACTAAAAAATATTTATTCCCGATTGGACCCAAAAAATCCAAATGTATTCTCGTCCACACCGTTTCTTGAACTTCCCAAGATGACAGCTCGGCTTTCGCGGGTGACAACGTATTTCTTGAACAAATAGCGCACGCCTCCACTAAATCCTGTATATCTTTATCAATCTGCGGCCAATATACATATCCTCGTGCCAGCCCCTTTGTCTTAGCACAACCAAGATGTGAACGATGTAACATTTCTAACACATCTTTCCGTAAAATCCCCGGTATAACTAATCTATGTTTCCAAAACAAACAATTTTCCACTATTTCTAAATCAAACCTTTTTGTCCAATATACCCATAATTCCTCGGCTTTACACACCTTCCTTGGCCATTCCGTCGACATATATTGCATCACTTTGCTTAACAAACTGTCAGAACGTACATTTTCACTCACTGTTTCAATGTCTAATTGCGCGAGATCATTCTCTTTTAATAAACTAATATACGCGTCCAAAATGTCATTTTCTTTGTTATCTGCTTTATCTACCGGAACTCGCGATAAAAAATCCGAACAATTTTTACTCGACTTGACGTATTCTATGTTGTAATCAAAAGACGACAAAATAAACCTTGTCTTTGTAATCTGTTTGCAGCTAAGATTGGTGTACCTGTCTTATCACCAAATATCCGAATGAGTGGTTGGCTGTCTATAGCCAATATAAATCTTCGACCAAAAAGATACTGATAAATTTTTTTTAAACCGAACGTTATGGCTAACGTTTCAAGGTCTATTATCGCATACTTTTTTTCGGCATCCGTCAACGTTCGACTTGCAAAAGCTATCGGTCTTTCTGTACCGTTCGCAAACCTGTGTACCAACGTGGCCCCTAACCCTTTCAGTGACGCGTCCGTAATTAATTTAAGTGGTAATTTTGGATCAAAATGTACTAAAACTGTATCTCCCGTTATTAGCATTTTAACTTTATCAATTGCTTTTTTACATTCATCGTCGAAAACCCATTCCGTGCCCTGTTTTAATAATTTATAAACTGGGTGTAAAATCGATGCTAAATCTCCCAAAAAAATTCTATAATAATTTACTAATCCTAATAGGCTACGTAACTCTCCAATATCTTTTGGGTACTCCGCATTACGAATAGCGTCTACCTTGCCTTGTAAAGGTCTCACTCCGGTTTTGTCAATCATATGACCCAAAAATTCTACACTTTCTTTGAAAAATTCACATTTTTCCGCGTTCACGGTCAGATTACATTCTTTCAGTCTATCCAGAACCGCTCGCACATTCCTTCCGTGCTCTTCCCAAGTCCTTCCCGAAACCAAAATATCATCTAAAAATACGACCGTCCCTTTTAAACCCTGTAAACATGAAGCCATTGCCTTAGCGAAAATTCCTGGGCTCGAAGCAATCCCGAATACTAACCGATTGTATTGAAACAACCCCAGAGAAGTAGAAATAACCGTATACTTCTTGCTATCCTCCTCTAATTCCAATTGTGAGTAAGCACTTTTTAAATCTATCTTACTAATGAATTGTCCCCCGCTAATTTCTGCAATAACCTCCTCGAACCGCGGTAACGGATACCCATCTATAATCAATTGATGATTTAAGGTTGCTTTATAATCTCCACAAATTCTAATTTCGCCGGATTTCTTTAAAACTGGAACAATAGGTGATGCCATGGTGCTTGCCGTAATCCCTTATAATACACCTTCATCCACCAATCTTCTTAATTCCGCTTCTACTTTATCCCAAATTGCGAATGGCAAGACTCTCGCGTTACAAAACTTTGGACAAAAATCCTTATTTACTGTTAACCTTACTTTAAATTTATTAAACCTCCCCAATGTATTAGAAAAAACTGCGGGATAATCCTTTTTAATGTTTTCAACAAAACGCGATTGTACATCCAAATCAATAACTTCCCCGGTCTCTAAAGTGTTAACTCCCGATAATAAAATTCCGAACCTACCTAAGAAATCTCTACCTACTAACGGCAATATTCCGTTGTCTATTACAACAAAATCTACTGGTAACATTTTATTATTATATTTAACATTTGTTTTTAATATCCCG
>JADDOH010023295.1:0-18558 GCA_016648135.1 Agrypnia vestita | reverse complement strand
GACGTGTGTGGTGAATTCCTATAATCAACCAAAAATTTATTTAATTTGTCTTCATATTCCCTATTAAATTTCCCATTAACCAATATTTTTTTTTTTTAATTTTGCACGTCTTTACTGTGTTTTCTGCTTGACCATTAGACGCTGGCGAATTAACTGGTGATGTCAAATGTTTAATTCCTAATTCCTGACAAAAATCTTGAAAATATTTTGACATAAATGCCGTCCCGTTGTCCGTAATAATTGTTTGAACATTCCCAAATTGTGTAAATAATTTTTTTAATACTGCGATGGTGCATGTTGCATTTATATTTTTCATTTCTATACAATCTATCCACTTGGATGCTGCATCGCCTACCACTAAAAAATATTTATTCCCGATTGGACCGAAAAAATCCAAATGTATTTTCGTCCACACCGTTTCTTGAACTTCCCAAGATGACAGCTCGGCTTTCGCGGGTGACAACGTATTTCTTGAACAAATAGCGCACGCCTCCACTAAATCCTGTATATCTTTATCAATCTGCGGCCAATATATATATCCTCGTGCCAGCCCCTTTGTCTTAGCACAACCAAGATGTGAACGATGTAACATTTCTAACACATCTTTCCGTAAAGTCCCCGGTATAACTAACCTATGTTTCCAAAACAAACAATTTTCCACTATTTCTAAATCAAACCTTTTTGTCCAATATATCCATAATTCCTCGGCTTTACACACCTTCCTTGGCCATTCCGTCGACATATATTACATCACTTTGCTTAACAAACTGTCAGAACGTACATTTTCACTCACTGTTTCAATGTCTAATTGCGCGAGATCATATATAATATACGCATCCAAAATGTCATTTTCTTTGTTATCTGCTTTATCTACCGGAACTCGCGATAAAAAATCCGAACAATTTTTACTCGATTTGACGTATTCTATGTTGTAATCAAAAGATGACAAAAATAAACCTTGTCTTTGTAATCTGTTTGCAGCTAAGGTTGGTATACCTGTCTTATCACCAAATATGCGAATGAGTGGTTGGCTGTCTATAGCCAATATAAATCTTCGACCAAAGAGATACTGATAAAAAAAATTTAAACCGAACGTTATGGCTAACGTTTCAAGGTCTATCATCGCATACTTTTTTTCGGCATCCGTCAACGTTCGACTTGCAAAAGCTATCGGTCTTTCTGTACCGTTCGCAAACCTGTGTACCAACGTGGCCCCTAACCCTTTCAGTGACGCGTCCGTAATTAATTTAAGTGGTAATTTTGGATCAAAATGTACTAAAACTGTATCTCCCGTTATTAGCATTTTAACTTTATCAATTGCTTTTTTACATTCATCGTCGAAAACCCATTCCGTGCCCTGTTTTAATAATTTATAAACTGGGTGTAAAATCGATGCTAAATCTCCCAAAAAATTTCTATAATAATTTACTAATCCTAATAGGCTTCGTAACTCTCCAATATCTTTTGGGTACTCCGCATTACGAATAGCGTCTACCTTGCCTTGTAAAGGTCTCACTCCGGTTTTGTCAATCATATGACCCAAAAATTCTACACTTTCTTTGAAAAATTCACATTTTTCCGCGTTCACGGTCAGATTACATTCTTTCAGTCTATCCAGAACCGCTCGCACATTCCTTCCGTGCTCTTCCCAAGTCCTTCCCGAAACCAAAATATCATCTAAAAATACGACCGTCCCTTTTAAACCCTGTAAACATGAAGCCATTGCCTTAGCGAAAATTCCTGGGCTCGAAGCAATCCCGAATACTAACCGATTGTATTGAAACAACCCCAGAGAAGTAGAAATAACCGTATACTTCTTGCTATCCTCCTCTAATTCCAATTGTGAGTAAGCACTTTTTAAATCTATCTTACTAAAGAATTGTCCCCCGCTAATTTCTGCAATAACCTCCTCGAACCGCGGTAACGGATACCTATCTATAATCAATTGATGATTTAAGGTTGCTTTATAATCTCCACAAATTCTAATTTCGCCGGATTTCTTTAAAACTGGAACAATAGGTGATGCCATGGTGCTTGCCGTAATCCCTTATAATACACCTTCATCCACCAATCTTCTTAATTCCGCTTCTACTTTATCCCAAATTGCGAATGGCAAGACTCTCGCGTTACAAAACTTTGGACAAAAATCCTTATTTACTGTTAACCTTACTTTAAATTTATTAAACCTCCCCAATGTATTAGAAAAAACTGCGGGATAATCCTTTTTAATGTTTTCAACAAAACGCGATTGTTCATCCAAATCGATAACTTCCCCGGTCTCTAAAGTGTTAACTCCCGATAATAAAATTCCGAACCTACCTAAGAAATCTCTACCTACTAACGGCAATATTCCGTTGTCTATTACAACAAAATCTACTGGTAACATTTTATTATTATATGTAACATTTGTTTTTAATATCCCGCATATTTTGAAAGCCGAATTATCGTAACTGTATAACGTAAGATTAGTTTTTATGAGTGGAATGTGACCAAACTTCGCGTCGTAAATCTGTTTTGGAATCACACAAGAACTGGACCCTGTATCCACCATGCAATCTAAGCGTGTGTCTTCGATCGATATTTTAATCATGATCGGTTTATTCGTGCCTACGTTACTTGCAGTCCCCACCATTCGCGTGATGTCTTCTGCGATAACATTAACCCGTTTTTTTCCTAAATTTTTACACACCTTTTTCAGATGGCCTTTTTTGAAACATCCCTTACAAACAAAATCTTTATAAGGACAATCAACCTTCTTATGTGTCGTTGCCCCGCACGCAAAACATTGTGCAACTTTCGCATTCGTATAATGCACATTTCTAGAACCGCTGGAATTTTTATAAGTACCCACCGAAACATGCTTCCGCGAAGTTGATTGTGACAATTTATTTTTTTCAACAAAACAAATTTCTGATTTAATTCTCTCGGTTTTCTGTAGTCTACCCGTAATAGCTTTGAAATTATACGCAATGTCTTCCATAGCTGCCATTGATTGATCATCCGATTCTAAAAATAACTTCTCTCTTAGCTTATGATTATGTACTCCAAGTACAAAAATATCGCGTAATCTTTTTTATCGTAAATCTTTTTCCAAATTTACATGAACTACTTAATTTTTTTAATCTAACCACGAAATCTTGGGCACTCTCGTGTTCAAATTGCTTTGCTGAGAAAAAATTTTCGCGTTCATGAAAAATCGATATGCTTTTAAAACAAAATTTATCTAAATGTTCCCACAATGCTTCTAATTTTACATCTGTTACCTTCTTAGGTTTTACCTTTACTTACTTACTTACTTACTTAGGTTACCTTACTAAATTTTGCAACAATGTAAAAGTATTTTCTGTCAAAGTTGTTAAAAAAATCGCTTTTTTTTTGGTTCTGCCCATTTCTCATCATTAGCTACAAGATACTGCTCGAACCGAACCTTGTAGACGTCCCATGCGCCACTCTCGTGCTCAAACGACAGCGCTCTCCATTCCATGCTGCCCAACAACTACCTACAGACAAAGGAATCACAAAAGTACTTAACTTTGGCCCTGCCGCCTTGATTCTCCTCGCCTGCGTCTGCTGCTAGTCCACGCCTTCCTGGTGACTCCTTCCTCGGCCGCTTCCCTCGTCCAGAGCTCGCCCGTCTTCGGATGGTCCTTCCGCCTTCCTCAGCCCGTCGCTCTGGTCCGCCGCTCTGCCTCAGCTTCCGGAAGTCTCCGCCTCCGTAGCTCGTCCGCGATGGAAGTGGCGATGTGGATCCTTCCTAGATCCGCATCCAGTGACCCTCGACGCTCGTCTTCTTCCTCTTGAAGTCTGCGATGTCGATGTCCGTCGATGTGACCGCCTTTCCCTCTTACTGTGCGTCTTTTTTTCCTCTTGAAAAATTACGCCGCTGTGTCCCCTGCCGTATTATGCTGCTCCCGGTTCCGTAATATTTTTTTTTTCAAAATCTCCCGATCTTCGTCAAAAAAAATATTCCTTTTCGGCTGCGCCAGATGTAATATTCTTCTTCGGGATGAGGAAACTCCAAGTAAAGACTTGCTTCTCGTAAGTGTTTATTGGGTGACAATAACGGTTTAGACAAACGGTGTACAGTAAGATGCGGTCTGAATAACAATGGTAGTAAAAAGAGAGAGCGACTCGACATTCACGCGCCTTTTATACCTTCTCTCTCTCTGTCATGCAGTCTCTTTCTGGCGTCGCGACATACGTTCCTCAGATCTATCACAGTATGGATTTAAAACATGGCCAAAATTCCCACGAATAAGCCTGAAATTCTGATGAAAACCGAAAAAAAATCTTCGAGCGAGACTCGCGAAGCCAGGATTCCTCATAGACAAGAGCAAAAGGATGCCCTGGACATTGCAGCTGCTGCAAGTACCTTACTTTATGACCCAGGAATCTACGATTGGTATATACATTGGTAAGTAAAAAAAAAAATCCAGTTATATTGTTACTCAAAACTTTAAACCCGTTTTTCTCGAAACTGTGTTTTCAAAGTCGGTCGACAAAATTGATGATTGATTGATTGATCTTGATGAAATTTTACACTGGTCTTCGAGATACAATTCACGAGGACCTTTTTTTTTACCTTCGTTCAGATTCTAGTATATGGTCTTAACTAAAACGTTTTTTTTTTCCACTTCAGATGATCCTGTTATGAGTTCTACTGTCAACGCGGACGCACTTTTTTTCCGAGGGGTCACCGGAAATGACGTCACAATGGCGGAGTTTTAAATATTTTCTTTTGAAAATTTCAGAAATTCTTTGTTAAATGTATATCTTTAAGAAAGTAAAAAGTTAGAATAAAATATTTTATTTTTTACATAAAAAAAAATTGTTGAAAATAGGCCTTTTTTCCCCGAGTAAACCCATGTAACCTCTTAAAAATTATTTATTTTTAAATTACGAAGGCACAAAAGAAAAACACAATCAGATCTCGTGCGGTATTCCTTTATCCATCATCAGTAAGTTTCTAAACTAAAATATCGAAAAAATCTTTGCTATTTCATGTTTTATCAGAATTAAAATTTTCCAAGATCATCAAAAAGGTGTGACACAAAATCTCCGGAAAGAATAAAAAATATATATATAAGGAGGAAGAGTAAAATAATGAATAATATCTTATGCCCTGCTACGCTTGATTGTTTGCAAGATGTCACTTATGATGTTTCTTACACTGAAAAATAAAATAAAACAATATTTACAACTAGGGCTGCGTTTGGATCACATTTATTTAACACTAGCTAGTGAACGCCGGGTACGGACAGTTGTCCGTACCCGGCGTTGCACGGGTTATGAAATAAATTGATAATAAATTTATGGGGAGAAACAAAGGTTCCATTGTTTTGCAAAGCCCCTAACTAAAACAATGTTTCCATTCAATCAAGGCTGGGACGGATAGGATTTTTTGGGCACCAGATATTTTTCATTCGATATATTTAGTCTGTTGGCCTTTTTTTTTAGTCACCAAATTTTATTTTGGGAAAATGTATGCTATTTTTTCGCCGGTGACCTTATTTTTGGTCTTTGAAAACATATATCGAAAAAAATATCTACTAATTGAACAGTTCACTTTACAAAAATCCAAAGAACTACTGAACGATTTAAAGTGAACAGTTCATTTGACTCAACGATCTGGTGAATGAATAGTACAGTGAACTAAACGAACTTTCCCATCTCTAGTGGCCATGGTGTGACTCACAGCTCACAGATAAATAATATTTTATGTGTAATGTCCGTCTAACTTATAGTCCGTCTAACTTATCTGAAGAATGGCCAAATTTGGAACTAACGACGCCATATTGGATTATCTACAGCTGACAGACCTTTGACAGACTTTGTTTACAGAGAGGTTCACGACCGTTTCGATAGTTTTTTAAGAACATTTTAGATTGTCACCATGCCAAAAACCATTAAAAGCGGTGTTCGGGAAATAATCTTGAAAATGCACACGTTTTTTGAAGAGGAACAACGTCTAAAAGCCCCAATTATACTGTTTGATTTTGTTCATAGACTTATTGCCGCCACTTCAGGTTAATGCTGCCATGCAATTATAATGATTTTCCCATACTTAGTTTTTTATTTACTATTATACAATTTCTTCAGGTATTTCTGAATCGGCAATTTACAAAATAGTTAAAGAAGGTAAAGTGGCCGTGGAAATGGGCATTAAAATATCTACACCCGGAAAAAAAAAGAACAAGGATAAGTGGAAAAATTGAATTAGAAGCCGTAAGATGAGAAAAGTTTTAGAACATATTTTATTCGATAATTTTTTACATAGAATTTTTATTATTTATACTTTTTATTACAAAATTCATTAACGAGTTCATTTGTATAAACATCTTTTTTCAAAAATAAACTTTTTTATTTATGCACATTAAAGACTGGTTGCATCAACTTACTTTATAGCAATAGTTCATTTAAAGCATAGATTTTTACGAGAGCGAGTTGTTTGATCGGTGGAAAATGCAAAATATCTATGCTTTGAACGAAAGATTACTATAAACCAAGTTGATACAACGGCCCTAAACCGATTGATATCCTTAGGTGTTACTGAGTTAAACATGGTGGTCATGATCATTAGGTATGAGACACCGAATAAAACCGGCGCCACACTGCGCGGATCTTCCGCCGCGTCTCTTCTGTCGTGGAACATCGCTACATTTCTTTCCATACAATATGCGCTTATTAAACACACTACGCGGATGATCGGTCGATCTATTTGCTTTGCCGATTTGGCGCAACGGAAAAAACGCGGCGGAAGATCTGCGTAATGTGGCGCCAGCCTAAAAGAATTATTATTGTTTGTTTTTTTTTCCTGAAAATGGTATTTTTCTTTGATTTTGAAAAAACGCCATTTTGTGACGTTGTGTATTTTACGAATGTATATTTTGATAAATTTATTTGTACGTTAGTTTACATTTTTTGTTTTTTATCGTGTCGTATACTGCTTAATAACTTGTTTAAGAAAAAACGAATTTGCATAAAATTCCCTACAAATGAGATAATTTTTACACTATGGGCAGTACCACAACGATTGGGATGCCCTCCTTTATTCTCCAGATAAGTTGGACGGACTATATCTGAAGAATGGCCAAATTTGGAACTAACGACGCCATCTTGGATTATCTACAGCTGACAGACCTTTGTTTACAGAGGGGTTCACGACTGTTTCGATAGTTCTTTAAGAAAATTTTAGATTGTCACCATGCCAAAACCATTGAAAGCGGTGTTCGGGAAATAATCTTGAAAATGCACACGTTTTTTGAAGAGGAACAACGTCTAAAAACCCCAATTATACCGTTTGATTTTGTTCATAGACTTATTGCCGCCACTTCAGGTTAGTGCTGCCATGCAGTTATAATGATTTTCCCATACTTAGTTTTTTATTTTACTATTATACAATTTCTTCAGGTATTTATGAATCGGCAATTTACAAAATAGTTAAAGAAGTTAAAGCGGCCGTGGAAATGGGCATTAAAATATCTACACCCGGAAAAAAAAGAACAAGGATAAGTGGAAAAATTGATTTAGAAGCCGTAAGATGAGAAAAATTTTAGAACATATTTTATTCGATAATTTTTTACATAGAATTTTTATTATTTATACATTTATTACATAATTCATTAACGAGTTCATTTGTATAAACATCTTTTTTCAAAATAAACTTTTTTATTTATGCACATTAAAGACTGGTTGCATCAACTTACTTTATAGCAATAGTTCATTTAAAGCATAGATTTTTACGAGAGCGAGTTGTTTGATCGGTGGAAAACGCAAAATATCTATGCTTTGAACGAAAGATTACTATAAACCAAGTTGATACAACGGCCCTAAACCGATTGATATCCTTAGGTGTTACTGAGTTAAACATGGTGGTCATGATCATTAAGTATGAGACACCGAATAAAACCGGCGCCACACTGCGCGGATCTTCCGCCGCGTCTCTTCTGTCGTGGAATATCGCTATATTTCTTTCCATACAATATGCGCTCATTAAACACACTACGCGGATGATCGGTCGATCTATTTGCTTTGCCGATTTGGCGTAACGGAAAAAAACGCGGCGGAAGATCTGCGTAATGTGGCGCCGGCCTAAAATAATTATTATTGTTTGTTTTTTTTTCCTGAAAATTGTATTTTTCTTTGATTTTGAAAAAAACGCCATTTTGTGACGTTGAGTATTTTACGAATATATATTTTGATAAATTTATTTGTACGTTAGTTTACATTTTTTGTTTTTTATCGTGTCGTATACTGCTTAATAACTTGTTTAAGAAAAAACGAATTTGCATAAAATTCCCTACAAATGAGATAATTTTTAGACTATGGGCAGTACCACAACGATTGGGACGCCCTCCTTTATTCTCCAGATAAGTTGGACCAGTTGGACGGACTATATCGTAGATGAGAAGTTTAAGAATTTTATCTATGGCTTTTAGCATTTTAAAACGGCAGTTCTGAAACAAGGTAAGCGAAATAGGGGTCAATTTAAAATATATATCAAACATAACAATTTAGTTGTCTGTCTGTCTGTCGTTTTAAAAAAAAACGAAATTATACAGTTGGAAGCAGGGCGCGAACCTCGGACGAGCAAATGCCGGCGCGGCACCCTAGCGACGTTGCTACCATCTCCGTGGAGCGTCAAAAATATACCAGGGTTTAGCAAGGACGCGACCCATTTAATTAATGTTCTATGATTTTTCATGGGTGTATAATTGTTAATATTTTCAGTGATGTGAACATATTTGAATTTTTTTTAAAAACACGGATAACTGCTCAACTCTTTTCAAAAACTTGTGTTGATTACATTATTTTTTTTAGTGGTGTGGAACACCACACCACTAAAACCATTATATTCCCGTGTAACAACACGGGAATATAATGAAGGAAGGGATCCATGCACTTACTTTGACGAATACCTCCTCTTCTTCTCCAATGCTGGTTCTAGTTTTGCCTTCTTTCACACCAAACTTGATTTGAGACACAAATTTCGGAAATACTTTGGTTTATTCCGTTCGCGGTAATATGTTAATTTAGCACTTTGGGCTATTGTTAGGCGGTAGGAACAGTTTACGACGTTGCAACGTCACGTAGACTCTATGCCGCGCGTGCTGTTGAGGGACAATTTGTTCCCTAGTGAATACATGGCTTAAAGCTGGCATGTACACATATTTCCCGCCCTGTAACCCGCGCAAGCGCACGGGGTGACGTCGCACTGCATACGAATCTCGAAAAATCTCTGTCTCTCTCGCACGCGGTCAAGCTTATGAGCGTGACAGAGACTGTTATTGTTTTGTTTTTACTACTATTACGAAATAATACGAAATATAGGCTGATGTTTTGTTTTATTCTCTGTTTGGTTTGAACCCGTCGGTTTTTTATCGAATTAATTGTAGAATTTATTATCATACCGTGCCGCGGTAATCGGCACATATTCTCTAATATCTCAGTAAATTCTATCTTACGATTCTTGTAACTTGTCATACTATTGGCAAGACGTAGTTTTTTATAAATGACATAATTAAATTCCCGGGGCGGCCGGCGAGTCTATTACTCTTAACATGTTCAGTGACGTTTGAAGAAAGACGCGACAACATGAGGAAAAATATATGGAACTCGAACCAAAACTAGATAATTCACTGATGGACTGTAATGAGTAGGACATTCCGATAGTGAATCATCAGATTCTTCTAGTGATGAAGATTTAAGCGGCGTAGAAGAATTGATTTGCGATTCTGATTTGAAACAATGGTGTAACAAAATAAATATTATATTTCTTACAATATCCCATCGTTTTTTTATTTTATACACGACCCACCCAATTGACTCAAAGATTTTAAAAACGGTGGTTTAATATAACAACCCTTTGATAAAAGTAGATTATGTGGCAATTAAAACAAACATTCATCCATCATTCATCCCTATTCTGAACTAAGCAATAATGTTATTTGCTGTAGGTATCTTGACAGATTTTGAATAATATTGTGACGTCTTTTTTGACGTTTTATGTTTGACAGGTTTGAAATTAATGAATTCAATCAATTAGAAAGCTCATTATTCTTAATTGTGAATACATTAACATTTGTTTACGTTTTAGGGCTTTCTGATTTAAATTAATTAATTTCAAACATGCAAAACTTAAAACATCGAAATTGGCGGCAATACAATGTTATACATACCTGTCAAGATTGGGATAAAGATTTGACATCTCAATATTGCTATTTTCAGAATAGCACAGATTGTTATACTTTAAAAATATTGTATTTTTAATTGGTTAAAATATTATAAAACGATTTTTTTTATACATGCTCTATACTAAAATTGTATTGGTGGGAAATCTGTGTACGTGCCAGCTTTAGATAACGTAGCTGTACACCATTATTATTTATCTGTGCCCGGTTCTTCTTCTTCTGTGCTCTATCCATTCAACGAAATAGCTCTATTGTAGAGACCAAACTATTGAAAAAAAATTGTGTTGACAAATTAATTTCAAAAAAGGTTGGAACGAAGACAACACTGTCAGAAGAATTTGAAGAACAGCTTGTAAAGTACTGTATCCGTATGGACGAACGGTTTTATGGGCTTACTCTTTCTGATATCAAAAGACTTGCTTTTCTACTTGCTGATTTGAATAAACTGCAGATGCCCTCGATGATCAACAAGCAAAGCTCCTGTTAGATGTGTTGACATTAAAAAACTACCTAATGTTAAACCTAATATGAGTAAAAGAACCAGATCTGCTAGTTTAATTTCAGGTTCGCTTCTGTTGACACTGCAGATGCCCTCGATGAATCAACAAGCAAAGCTCCTGTTGGATGTGTTGACATTAAAAAACTACCTAATGTTAAACCTAATATGAGTAAAAGAACCAGATCTGCTAGTTTAATTTCAGGTTCGCTTCTGTTGACACTGCAGATGCCCTCGATGAATCAACAAGCAAAGCTCCTGTTGGATGTGTTGACATTAAAAAACTACCTAATGTTAAACCTAATATGAGTAAAAGAACCGGATCTACTTGTTTAATTTCAGGTTCGCTTCTGTTGACACTGCAGATGCCCTCGATCCATCGACAAGCAAAGCTACTGTTAGATGTGTTGACATTAAAAAGCTACCTAATGTTAAACCAAATATGAGTAAAAGAACAGGATCTGCTTGTTTAATTTCAGGTTCGCTTCTGTTGACACTGCAGATGCCCTCGATGCATCGACAAGCAAAGCTCCTGTTAGATGTGTTGACATTAAAAAGCTACCTAATGTTAAACCTAATATGAGTAAAAGAACCGGATCTGCTTGTTTAATTTCAGGTTCGCTTCTGTTGACACTGCAGATGCCCTCGATGAATCAACAAGCAAAGCTCCTGTTGGATGTGTTGACATTAAAAAACTACCTAATGTTAAACCTAATATGAGTAAAAGAACCGGATCTACTTGTTTAATTTCAGGTTCGCTTCTGTTGACACTGCAGATGCCCTCGATCCATCGACAAGCAAAGCTACTGTTAGATGTGTTGACATTAAAAAGCTACCTAATGTTAAACCAAATATGAGTAAAAGAACAGGATCTGCTTGTTTAATTTCAGGTTCGCTTCTGTTGACACTGCAGATGCCCTCGATGCATCGACAAGCAAATCTCCTGTTAGATGTGTTGACATTAAAAATCTACTTAATGTTAAACCTAATATGAGTAAAAGAACCGGATCTGCTTGTTTAATTTCAGGTTCGCTTCTGTTGACACTGCAGATGCCCTCGATGCATCGACAAGCAAAGCTCCTGTTAGATGTGTTGACATTAAAAATCTACTTAATGTTAAACCTAATATGAGTAAAAGAACCGGATCTGCTTGTTTAATTTCAGGTTCGCTTCTGTTGACACTGCAGATGCCCTCGATGCATCGACAAGCAAAGCTCCTGTTAGATGTGTTGACATTAAAAATCTACTTAATGTTAAACCTAATATGAGTAAAAGAACCGGATCTGCTTGTTTAATTTCAGGTTCGCCTTATAAAGATCAATTAAATGAGTATATAACTATACAAGAAAAAAAAAGGGATCCGGAAATTAAACATGCGAAAAGGTAAACGCATTATGAAAAAACGTAACTGAAAAAACAACGGAAGCAAAAGAAATTAGACACATCGGATTCGAGCAGTGAGGGCGACGATGAAACTATTATTCTCATGGACACAGATAACGATGAAGATCCAATAACCGATGAAGATGATGCAGAGTTTATTTACTGTAACAAAACATATTCATCTAATTTCAAAGGAGAAAAATGGATACAATGCATTGCAAGCAAAAAATGGGCTCATGTAGAATGTTGCGTTAATGATAACTTTGATTTTATATGTGTTTGCCTTATCGGTTAAATAAGTTTCGAATACCCACCCATCGTAATACATACATTCCTATTTCATAATAGTTTGTGTTGTAATTTTAGTAGAAGAATAATAAATATTTAAAATACTAAATTTATCGTGTTTTATTTCAAATAAACATTGTTCAATGTAGATATTCTACAATGATGTTACACCTAACACCTATTAACGGGTACCCGATATATGGCAGGCATGGTACCCGATATATGGAATAAGACAAAATATCTCCTTTTTACTCCCTTTATATTAACTCGTGGCGTCTGCTTGCTTGCCGTCGAAAAAACTTTGGATCGATTTTTAACCCTGTTCCCATGACCCAATCGAGCTGAGACTTTGCAAGCAGACTTGTGGCGACGGTCAAGAAGATCTATCAAATTTTCGTTAAAAAAAATTAATAATTAGAGTATAATTTTGGATTTTTCAAATTTTTAATGTTTTTTTCATACAAATTGTATGGATATTTCAAAGCATATGGTAGACGCGAAACCCGAAAATGAGAAAGGGAGTATTGTAAAAACTTGGTTTTTGTGGGTTACTTTTTTTTTATTTTTCGTAGTAAATTTTTAAGCATGGCTGTCTTGCACAGGACAAAGACTGTATATTTACCAGGTGTGGATCCCCAATTTCACTTTTCAGGGCCGCCAAAAACGGCAGAAGCAGGATGTAGAGAAGGTTTGAGAAATTAAAAACACTTTAAAACTTGTAGACTGGATCGAAGAGCGAAGACACAATACGACGAAAAGACTCCCTTTGCTCTTCGATTTCAGCGCATTTATTCAATTAAGCAGATTAGACCCCGCGTGTTAGCCAACCGGCGCGTCGCTCATTTCCGCTGCGCCCCGCGCTGCTGCTGATGCTCCGTTGATCGCGACACACGCTGGGTCAGATTCACACAAATATTCAAAAACCGGCCCTTTTTCAGGGCTACCAAAACATAATATTTTTATTTTCATTTTCTTAAATTTACTCATATAACATAAAAAAGCATTCGTAGAAAAACATAAAATATATAAAATTTCGCAGTTTCCGTGTCGCAGTTGGTTGTACGGGGTCAAGTTGATCGCCGTGGATCCTGTTCGAAACACATGGCCGCTAAATTACTTTTATGATGTAGACATGATAAATAAAGAGTAAAGTTATGCATTTGCACATTATTTTCACTTAATTCTATCATTTTCCTAATTTTAGTACCACCTAAAAAGAGTAGTCGATAAATGGGCACTTTCCTCGACTATTTTCAGAATACGGGCGTATAAGAGATTAGAATTTGTATATTATTACCTTTCAAACCTTGGAAATATGTGTATAGTCCAACACAGTAACACGTACACAAAATTATTCTCTAGATTCAAAAATCTAATGGTAATTATATTTATCATTATAATTGGCAGATAATTTAGAAAATCAGTATTCACTCAATATTTTACACTTGGCATTCACTTTGTCCTAATAGAAAATATTGTTTAACTGGGTGGGAATAGATGTATGTACCAGGGGCGTGCAGTGAGAACAAGAAGCACGACATTTCTCTAAGCATATATTTGGAAAAGAAATTAAAATAAGATATATCTATATCTCGTAATATTCCTATCACAATAATTGATAATTAACATATTATTCAGATTTTAATATTTCATAATATTCCACCAGATAAATATTTCATTTGGATTTTTTTCTCCAAATATATGTTTAAATCAAAGTCATGCCTCATGTTCTCACTTCACGCCCCCGGTATGTACATATTTTGAAAGTTTTCACAAAATAATATACCTATTATAAATTAGTATGCTCATGGTACAATAAGAGATAAGAATTTGTATATTATTACCTAAGCACAAATGTATATTATTACCTAAACAAAAATTGAGTAGTGGTCATGAAGTTCACCTACTTATCTAGTGGTTCGAGCCCCATTCCAGGACATCTTGAAGTTAGTCCTATTTTCATAGCAAGGGCTGTTAGCTTAGTTTGAAAATAATAAGAATATTGATGCAACAAATATTATTATGATTAAATATTAAAAGAATAATTATATGCATTATACTCAATTCTATTTAGCTATAATTTTAAAGGCATAAACTGTAAAAAATTCCTTTTTTTGTTTTCAGACCCATTAGGTTTTAGATTCAATGTCAGTGAAACAGTGAAAATCATCAGGGCTGATAATGGACCCTCCAATGGGATTCGAATCGTTGGCCAGAGAGGTCAGATGTACACGGTAGAATATCGAAGAAAACTACCCACAAAACATTAAAATTAATTTGCTTTAATAAGCCAAATTAAATGACAAAAAATATATTTTTCATATTTCTGCACGGTTTTAATAATTTTTGACTTGTATCAAAGTGATTTTTTTCATTATTCCATAAAAGTTTATGTAGTGATAATCCAAAATTTTACTGAAAATAATTTTAAAATATCGAAAAAAATATGCAAACTTTGATGTCGCTTACCTCCCTAAATGTCGACATTTCACGCAAAGTGTAAAAAATATTTTCTATTCAAAATTGCTTGAAGGAGACTCCACCGAAGTTTTTACTACTAGCTACGAGAAACCCTGCATAAAAAATGTGTAATTAAAAATAGACTACAAAAAGTAAACTCAATATGGTATTTATTAGTTACATTCATTGTACATATTTATATACATAGCAAAAAATAACAGATTTAAAAATATATTTATTTTAATATCTTCTACCACAATTGACGGAAATAGCTAACTATCAACAGTTGTAGTATTGTTCTGGTTAGAGAATATACAATTTTTATTAGTCTTGAATATTTTATAATTTCAGTTCAAATCATCATTACTGTGTGACGCAGACAGAACACGAGGCTTCCCAATCTTTCTGCACAGGTTTAAGGCAACGAGAGCGCAGGAAGATGGAATGGTCGATAACATTCGATAATTTAACATTCACCAGAAGAAAGAAGTAAATGATTGCAGAAACTTTAAATCTTTTAGTGCTGCAGATAGTGCATTCTGCTTCTCCACATATTCACAACGGGCAGCGCTTCCTTGCTACCTAAAAACTATTAATAGAAGCAGCTTGTCTTCGGTTGCTTACATCAGCTCGTATCTGAACTAAAAACTCCACCATTGCGAGATAATTCTCCTCAGCTGCTCTGTGTAGTGCTGTTATGTTATACTTATCTGCACAGTTGATATCAGCCCCTCTTTGAACTAAGAACTCAACCATCACCAAGGCAGCTGCTCTACGCAATGCGATGTAGCCAGACTCGTATAAACAGTTAACATTATCTCTTCTTTGAATTCAAATCTCAACCATCAGGAGGTTATCATTTTTGGCTGCTCTGTGCAGTGTGGTGTAACCATCATTGTCTATACAGTCAACATCAGCTACGCATATCAGCGGCTCTGTGCAGTGCTGTTCTGTTATTATTGTCTGCACAGTGAACACAGGCCCCTCTCTGAACTAAAAACTTCACCATCAGAAGATTTTTGCAGTTGGTTGCTCTGTGCAGTGTGGTGTTGCCATATTCGTCTGCACAGTTAACATTAGCTCCTCTCTGAACTAAAAACTTAACAATTGAGAGGTTATCCTTTTCGGCTGCTCTGTGCAGCGCGGTTAAACCAAACCTGTATATACAATTAACATCAGCTCCTCTCTTAACCAAAAACTCAACCATCCGGAGGTTGCCCTCGTTGACTGCCTTGAACAGTACGGAGTCACCATACTCATCTAAACAGTTAACATCAGTTCCTCTCTGAACTAATAGCTGTACCATCTGGAGGTTGTCCCATTCGGCTGCTATGTGCAGTGCGGTTGAACCTAACCTGTGTGTACAATTAACATCAGCTCCTCTCTTAACTAAAAACTCAACCATCCGGAGGTTATCCTTATCGGCTGCTCTGTGCAATGTGGTTAAACCATTGTTGTCTACATAGTTAACATCAGCTCCTCTCTGTACTAAAAACTCCACCATCGCGAGATTATCCCCCTCGGCTGCTCTGTGCAGTGCTGTTTTTTTATACTTATCTGCACGGTTGACATCAGCTCCTCTCTGAACTAGAAACTTAACAATTGAGAGGTTATCCTGTTTGGCTGCTGTGTGCAGTGTTACATATCCATCTTTATCTACACAGTTAACATCAGCTCCTCTTTGTATTAAAAACTCCACCATCGCAAGATTGCCCACCTCAACTGCTCCGTGCAAAACTGTTTTGTAATACAGATCTGTACTGTTGATAGAAGCTTCTCTTCTCTGAACTAAAAACTTAACCACTGGGAGGTTATCCGTTTTGGCTGCAATGTGCAGTGGGATGTATCCATCTTTGGTTACACCGAAATAAACATCAGCTCCACTCTGAACTAAAAACTTAACCATTGGGAGGTTATCCGTTTTGGCTGCTATGTGCAGTGGGGTGTATCCATCGGTGTCAAAACAGCAAACATCAGCTCCTCTCTGCACTAAAAACTCCACCATCGCGAGATTGTCCCGCTCGGCTGCTCTGTGCAGTGCTGTTACGTTACGCTTATCTGCACAGTTAACATTAACTCCTCTTTGTACTAAAAACTCCACCATGGCGAGATTGTCCCGCTCGGCTGCTCTGTGCAGTGCTGTTACGTTATGCTTATCTGCACAGTTAACATCAACTCCACTCTGTACTAAAAACTCCACCATGGCGAGATTGTCCCCCTCGGCTGCTCTGTGCAGTGCAGTGTAGCCATCGTTGTTTACACAGTTAACATCAGCTCCTCTATGAACTAAATACTTAACCATTGGGAGGTTATCGTTTTTGGCTGCTCTGTCTAGTGTGGTATATCCATCGTTGTCTACACAGTTAACATCAGCTCCTCTCTGTATTAAAAACTCCACTATCGCTAAATTGTCCCCCTCGGCTGCTCTGTGCAGTGCTGTTTCGTTATACTTATCTGCACAGTTAACATCAACTCCTCTCTGTACTAAAAACTCCACCATCAAGAGAGTGTCCCCCTCAGCTGCTCTGTGCAGTGCAGTGTAGCCATCGTTGTTTACACAGTTAACATCAGCTCCTTTCTGTACTAAAAACTCCACCATTGCGAAATTGTCCCCCTCGACTGCTCTGTGCAGTGCTGTATCGTCATACTTATCTGCACAGTTAACATCAGCTCCTCTCTGAACTAAATACTTAACCATTGGGTGGTTATCCTTTTTGGCTGCTCTGTCTAGTGCAGTATATCCGTTGTTGTCTACATAGTTAACATCAGCTCCTTTCTGAACTAAAAACTCGACCATCGGTAAGTTGTCTATGTCGGCTGCTCTATGCAGTGCGGTGTAGCCAGACTCGTGTACACAGTTAACATCAGCTCCTCTCTGAATTAAAAACTCAACCATTGGGAAATTGCCCTCGTTGGCTGCTCTGTGAAGTGCTGATTTGTGAATATTGTCGGCACAGTTAGCATCAGCCCCTCTCTGCATTAAATATTTCACCATCGGCAGATTGTCCTCGTCAGCTGCTCTGTGCAGTGCGGTATTTCCATCCTTGTCTAAACAGTTAACATCAGCACCTCTCTGAATTAAAAAGTCAACCATCATGAAATTGTCCTTCTTGACTGCTCTATGTAATGCCGTTTTGCCATTATTGTCTGCATAGTTAGCATCAGCCCCTCTACGAATTAAAAACATTAACATCGCAAGATTGCCCTCGTCGGCTGCTCTGTGCAGTGCTGTTTTTTCATACTTATCTGCACAGTTAACATCAGCTCCTGTATGAACTAGAAACTTAACCATAGGAAGATTATTATTTTTGGCTGCCCTGTGCAGTACCGTTTTCTGATTATTGTCTGCATAGTTAGCATCAGCCCCTCTCAGAATTAAAAACATCACCATCGCGAGATTGCCCTTGTCAGCTGCTCTGTGCAGTGCTGTTTTGTCATATTTATCTGCACAATTGACATCAGCCCCTCTCTGAACTAAAAATTCAACCATCTGTCCGTCGTTGTCTACACAATTAATATCAGCTCCTTTCTGAACTAAAAACTCCACCATCGCGAGATTGTCCCGCTCGGCTGCTCTGTGCAGTGTTGTTTTGTTATACTTATCTGCACAGTTGACATCAGCTCTTCTCTGAACTAAAAACTTAACCATTGTGAGGTTATTCTTTTTGGCTGCTATGTGCAGTGCGGTGTATCCATCCTTGTCTACACAATTAACATCAGCTCCTTTCTGAACTAAAAACT
>JADDOH010023294.1:0-44395 GCA_016648135.1 Agrypnia vestita | reverse complement strand
ATCATATTCAATTCATTATTAATTAATCGTAAAAAGTGTATTGTGTAACTATATCATATTCAATTCATTATTAATTAATCGTAAAAAGTGTATTGTGTAACTATATCATATTCAATTCATTATTAATTAATCGTAAAAAGTGTATTGTGTAACTATATCATATTCAATTCATTATTAATTAATCGTAAAAAGTGTATTGTGTAACTATATCATATTCAAATGTTCACAATATATTCATACTTTGTACTTTAATGCCACTCTAGTACCATCTATTAAGGTTATTAATGACCTGTTGATGGTCTGTTTGTTAAAAAAAAAAAAAGATTTAGAATTATGAATTATCAGGGTTAATCACCTATGAAATTAATATTTTGGGACTGTGTTTTAAAAATTTCGAATTATAACAAGTTTCGTATTATCGGCGTTCAAATTAATGGGGTTTTACTGCATTATGTAAAAAAAATGTAAACTTTGATGTTGCTTATCTCCATAACATTAATCATTTCACCGAAAATGCAAAAAATGTTTTCTATTTAAAATTGAATGAAGAAGGGGCTCCCCTGAAATTTTTGCTACTGGCTATGAGAAACTGTATTAATAATCTCCAACCATGTATAACAGATTTCTATTATTTTGTTTGCTAAATATGTTGTCAGAAAAAAACACCTGAAGGAATGGACATTTTTCTGAAACCAGTTGGCGCTAAGTAATAAAATTCTAGTGGTTGCATACAAAGTTTTTTTTTCTATTAACTTGTTGTGGGCCGTAAATTTTCGGAATTTTTTGTGATTTTTCTTTTTACGAAAAAACCATGAAAACATGCGTATATTAAAAAAAAAACACACACATTCATATTATTTTATCGTAAGTGTCGAAACGCAATGATTTTTTTATCATTTAAGTAAAAAAAATAATCTTTTTTTGAATTTCCATAATGTTGCCAGCGCAACATTTTCTGAAAAATAATAATATTTTTTTTATTTGTTTTTAGAGACAACACTACTATTAATAATAATAATCTTCTTCTGTGTGATATATTTTGTTGCACGGCACGGCACACGACGGGACATCGCACTCATAACACATAAATATGATACACTTTTACACACACACATATTTCAAATAAACGCAACAAAATTGCGTGTATTTTTGTTAATAAATCACTATTAGTATTCAATTGAATCATAAACCAACAAAAACTGACAAATATCGCAAAACATATCGTATATATTTGTATATACGTGTACAAATAAATCGAAAATCGAAAAAATAAATCGTATTTCCCGCGCACATTGCGCGTGACCTTGACGATGGAATATTTGAATTTCGATTGCACAACACGCGATCGGGGCGACATCTACAACTTCTCTATACGATTTTGACGGCAGAAAAACTTCCGTTTTGATTGTTGATTTAAAATATAATCGGTGATGTTTTTGAGTTGAAAATGGAACGACAGGTCACAACAGGATTTCTCTATTGGGAAAAAATTACGTTTTTCAAATTCGATACGCGGCCGTCGATAAATAAATTATTTTGTGCCTGTCGGATATGTGCGTCCGCGGCCCAGGGGGGGTTAAGGGGGTATTCTGGCAATCTAGAAATTAAAAAAAAGATTTTTTTATATATTTCCAAAGTTTACACATTCAAGAGTATGTATGTCCTCAAAGGGATTTTTTTAAATTCAAATTATTTACAGAGTTACAGCAATTTGGTGACGCGGCCACTAAACTGGTCCAACTGGAACAAATCGAACAGACAGTAGATGTTGCCCGACTGACTACCTACAGATGGATACCCCATAAAACCTATCTTATACTCTATACTTATATAATTTATATTTAACTGAAGGTCATAGTAACGTATTTTGTTAAAATCTTTTCACTTTAGTATTTAGTTAGTAAAGTAAAAAATTTAATTATTACTATTAAAAAAAAAATTAAACTCTTAAAAAAAATGTGGAAAAAAAAATTTACAGCCACCATTTGTGAAAAAAAAAATTGATTTCTCCGGGGTAGGGGCGATAGCGACATCTTTACTGATTAAGAATCACTTGGATTTTTTTGTTTCAAATGATCAAAAGGGTTGGAACCATGCATGCCAGGATATCCCTTTTTTTGGAGCCCCCACTTTACCAGCCGATAACTTTTCGAGTTTTGAATTTTTTTTCATTTTTAATGTATTCATAAAATAAAATAATCAAATGATAAAAAAATGGAAGCTAAAAGTATTCTTTGTTTCTCTTTTACAGAGCTCGAAAAAATGCCCAAAATTCTTCCCTCTAGACTAGAATACCCCCTTAATTAGAAAAATACTTTGTCTATAAAAGACATAAACATTGTGTGATAATTGCTTGTTCATTGAATAATACACCGTCAAAATTATATGTATGTTAAAGTTAGCAGTATAATTTACTGAATGTAAACTATGTAATCCAAATAGAAATCCAACATTAACTGCAGGATCTTCAACTTTGGTGTGATTATTTTTATATGTTTTGGAAATATTACGACTTTCATGCAATGTGGTAAAGTGTATAAGTTATTATTTAGTATACTCTGGATTTTAGCGTTTTTGTAAAATGTTAGTATAGGAATGTAGAAAAAAATTAATAATAAAAAAAGATACTTATAGTGTCAAATTACCTTTGAATCGATATGAGATGGCTGTCCCATGAGTTCTTGACATTCAAAATCTGATCTTGCAACCCTACAAAAAAAAGCCACAGGTTTAGCAAATGAAAACTATCAGGAATGTATCTGCTTATCAAAACGCGTTACAGTAACCGCCAAACATCTTGAAATTTTTCGGCGTAGCGGGGGGAGGTTTGCGCATGTACCATTCCACCAACGAGACTCAAAATTTGTCTTCTGCGCATTCCCCCACCATGCCAAAAAATTTCAAGAAGTTTGCCGGCAAGTGTACCAGTGGGAGATTGTTTAACCCGATCAGTGCCACTGCCGCGTAAACGCGCGAAACTTTGCATGTCCCGTCAGGCCAGTGCCGCGTTACCGCGCGGGAATTTTTCGATGTAAATGCGCACAACAACAAACGATTTTTAACACGTCACCAATTTTAAATCGTACTGGCATCTATAGACAACGATCCTAAGCAGTTACCATATTTTTAAAACCACCAAATCTCGTAAAATTAGTGATTTATGAAAGTGTTCCATCTGACAGTTCTCAGAGTTCGCTAGGGTCGCCGCTTGCAAAGTTTTTTGGCTGAGAAACGGGGAATCCTGCAATACTTCAATTTAAAACTGCGCGTTTGGCTTGATTTTGTTCCCAATTATTGACAATATTCGTCGGTTTTTTCGCCATTTTCGTATTTTTAATGCAATTTGAGTGAATATAACAATCTTGTGCGTCTATAAAATTATTTTTATCTTTATTTTAGCGAGATTCAACTGAATTTTTTGTTTCTCTGTTTTTCCGTACTTCAGTTTGATTTTGTTCACGATTATTTAAAATATCAGTGGGTTTATTTCGCCGTATTCCTGTATATAGTGCAATGTGAGTGAGTAAATCTATCTAGTGTGTCTATGAAATTAATTTTTTCTTTGTACACGTTGTGTTCAAATTATTGTGTTAATTTTTTGTTATAATACATGTGGCAACGGACTTATTTATTTATTGCAAACGCCGTGCGCGTGTGTGTATACGGAGCGGCAACTCGTAGCACAAGACGCGTCGGCTCGCGGCGAGCAGGTACAAACCTCGCTCGCATCGAGCCACGCGGCGCAGCGCCCGCGATCTATATACACCACATTTTTATCTTTTTTCGCGAGATTCGCGTGAATTTTTTGTTTCTCTGTTTTTCTATAAAACATTTTTTATATTTCTTTTTGTGACATTACAATGGCTGACATATGATGATGATGAGATTGTTGGACAAACCGCCGAATCTGATGAGAGTGATGTGGAATTCGAATTGCCAGAGTTTTTTGAGCCGGATGAAAATGAAAATAATGTGCCTGACGAAATAGAAAATATTGCCTCTACTAGTGACGTCGATAGTACCTAGACCACTATTTCATTGGGATAGCGATCCTTTCGTGCCTCAAAGGACAATTTTGATTCATGTTTTGATTCATTCAATGCTATGAGTTGAACCGTATTTTGAAATATACCACACGCAGGAAGAATTCACTACATAATAGTAAGATATTAAAGGTGTAACATTAAAAAACAGGTAAAAAAAAACAAAAAAAGTGAAATTGTGACAACCCTGTTGTATATTTTGCGGAATGAATTTATTTTGCTTTTGCTTCAAAAAACTCCGTCATAAATTCGAAAAACATAATTCTTTGGTAAGTTCTTACACTTTTTCATCATATTATGCCTATTTTTATTGTTTTTTATTTACTTTATTTTACGGAAAAATGTCTGGCCTATAGGTGTCCCCCATAGAAAATATGGCTGGCAGTTAAAAGGTTAACATTGATTATCCTCTTCGATACATCCACAAAATTATTATTATTTCTTTTTTTTTTTTTTATATGATAAACCGAACGGTATTTAAAATTTACCACTACGCATATTCTCTTCCTTTCTTTTTCTTTTTAATTTTTTTTTCAACAATGACAAAATGTACTTGATACTTGGTTTTATTTTTAATTTTAGCTTAAATAAAACAAGCTATCATACTTCTTAGTTGGACCAAACATAATTGTCAATATGTGACATAGAGATACAAAACAGAGGGCTAAAATTATACAGACATCATGGCATTTCTTAGTGAATCAATTAACATAAAAACTTATTTACATGGGATACATGCTTCAAGCAGGTCCCCTAATGTTAATGTTCTGTATACATCTTTGTAATTTCTTTTGGGATTACAAAGTACATGAATTTGCATCAACGCCACTTGCCCAAAAGGAATGCTTACATATACTAACATAATCAAATTCGATAAACATTTTTTTTTTTTTACAAGAAATTATGTTAAACCTTATTACTAGAAGAAAAATTAAGAAAACTTGGCGTAAATTAATTAATGTAACATTATTTACACCTAAATAATGAAAATTCTTACTTCAATATGTAAGCTGGATTGAATGCAAAACATTTTTTTTAGGACTTTCATTATACTAATCATTATCTTATCAAATCAGCTTTGATACAACCCTGGTATAAGAATATAAGAAAAGAATAAAAATAGAGAACACTAAAAAAAATTATAGAAGCCACATTCCACCAGGCAGACAATTGAAAATTTTCCAAACAAGAATTATTTTGAAACACTACCAATAACGGAAGTCCCTACTACTGGGAGCTTGAATAACTAATGAAAAATTAACATTATTCTTAAAAATAATTAAAACTCACAAATTAACATTATTCAACTAGGTGTAATACATGAAAACATAAGACATGAAAGCCTCGATCTAAAGTAATATTAATGTTTATTCCAACACGGCATTTACTTATTTGCAATTAATTAAACTATTTTGTTTCAACCCCGTGTGCTAAAATTCATTCTGCAGACAGATTTCAAAAGACTAAAAAGTCGGAATCTTATATCTCGTCAACCGTGTTACATCTTTTCACGAGATAATATTCTATTACCTTGGGTTATCAATATCAAACATCGTCGGCAATAATACAATCAAGTTTTTTTTCCTTTTATTACGATCAATACATTTCTTATTATTTGCTACAAGTTAGATTCATTCGGGATGATCTCGTTATTACTTCAAATTGCAATGTCCCGTTCATTTCGGTATTTAACAATAGAATACAAAATAAATGAGAAAATACATATAAAACCAGTAACATCCACCTGCAGAGGTGGCATGGGCTATCTAAACTATCATTACCTTACTTAAATTAAACATATCAGTTGCTAACATAACGATCCTACATTTCGCGGATAGTGTCGCCATGTGTGGAATCGGTATGTCAGCGCTTTCTAAAACATCTCTATTTGTTATATTTTTTAGTTTATGTTATGTTATATGTCTGTCGAGGACAATAGCAAGCTTACTGCGACGACTTTCGGAATTATTATCTTGTTTTTCTAAAAAATGTCTTTCCCAAAACAATGGCGACTTCTCTAACAAAACGCAGCTTTCTAAACCGTTGTCCCATGTGTTCGCATTTGGCCAAGATGTTCTTTCTATTGTTTAATCGGGGTTAGAGATATACGTCCCGCTGCAAGAAAAGGTTTACCGTTCTTTACCCTTCCAAGATGTTACTTAAGAACAAAAGGTTGCGAACGTATTGTCCATCCTAACAAAAGGCCGTGCACTCTTAATGTCTTCGGCGATGCCCAACGCCCTCGGCATCCCTAACTTTCTAATTTCATTGTTTCGTATTATTTTTATGGTGGGCTATCCTAAGGGCGATCGTCCGTCGCAATGTTATTTTTTTAAACAATAGGTCACATATTTCGTCCTCGGACAAAAGATCGAACATGCCGGGGCTGTTCTGGCTGTGACCACATGGCGCGTGATTTTCGAAGCATGGGCGCTTTGATCTCGGTATTGCCCTAGGACAAAATTAATAACCTGGTTCGCGTCATATTCCGGTACATCAAGTCAAACCGTAATTTGCGTTGCGTTCAGTTATAAATAGTTTGTTTTTAACTTGTTGAGGACCCTAAAAATTTCACTCAAAATATAGGTCAAGGCCAGAGATTTTCTGATTTTTTTGTGATTCTTCTTTTTACGAAAAAACCATGAAAACATGCGTATATAAAAAAAAAACACATACACACACATTCATATTATTTTATCGTAAGTGTCGAAATGCAATGATTTTTTTATAGTTTAAGTATAAAAAAAATCTTTTTTGAATTCTGATAATGTTGCCAGCGCAACGTTTTCCGAAAAATAATTATTATTTTTTATTTGTTTATTAGAGACAACACTACTATTATTATTTGATGCCTACCTAATAATCTTATTCTATGTGGTATATTTTGTTGCACGGCACGACACACGACGGGACATCGCACTCATAATAAATAAATATGATACACTTTCACACACACACATATTTCAAATAAACGCAACAAATTTGCGTGTATTTTTGTTAATAAATCACTGTTAGTATTCAATTGAACCATAAACCATCAAAAATTGACAAATATCGCAAAACATATTGTATATATTTGTGTATATGTTACAGCGAATTTGCATTTTTAGTGAGACTATACTTTCACTAGTAAAAATGTACTTTTCCCGGTCGGGCAGAGTGGGGGCAGTGAAAACATCTAAATCAACGAATTCTCAGATTCACTACGCATAATCCGTGAAAATACATTACTCAAAGCATAGACAATATATCGGTGAAACCATCAATTTGTACACGTAATTCTTAAAGCGTAGAAATTATAAAGGCGGCACTACACTAGATGATTTTTATTCATTTTGCGGTCCTATTTTAACTCGTAAATTAAAATAGGACAGCGGCACCGCAAAACGAATACGAATCGCGAAGTAAGGTGTCGGCTGAAAGATCGCGCACTCGGGTTTTTTATGATATCTGACGACCGCCGGAACAAAACGAGGTTATGTCACCATGTAAATATTGGGGGGTTAAGGGAAAATTTTTATTAATGAATATGTATTTTGCCAATTAAGTTTATTAAATATGTTTTTTTTATAACAATACAACAAAAGAAACATAAATAAACATACACCCGGTATTATTAATTTTAAATGAACCTTTAAAAGTGTGTCAAGTAACAAACACTCGATGCGAAAAATACAAAAATCAAAGAGATTCTAAGTCATCATTTACGTTTGAATTCATTCAGATTCTTCCGCATTTCCAATTTTCTATCTTTTTATCAAAAATGTGTCTAATGTCGTTTGCGTTTCTTGTTTGCGCACGTGTAAGCACGGGTGGTAGACGTACAACATAAAGTGCGCGGTTTTTAAGTTCGCAAACTTACTCGGCTCGACGTCGGTGACAGACGTGAAGCTTGCTCGCACCGTATCATTTTTATGAGTTTAATCGACTGTCTTTTGAATTATAAGATGATCAGAATTTCGTAAGTGTTCGCGATTAAAATTTTAAAAATATATTACGTTTTAGTTACCTACCTAAACTAATCATTGAATATCAAAGACCAGTCCAGAAGTGTGACAGTTCGAGAAACAGAACTATCGCCACAGAATAGAGAATATGCTATCGCTCAAAGGATAAAAATTAGAAATACTGTCGCTTTGTGATGACTTTGGACTAGACTAGTGTAGAATGAGACACAAAACGCAAAATAAATTTTGAAAAACAAGGTCCATGTGCCATTAGAATCTTGTTATAAAATCATATAATGAAGAATTGGTGCAGACGAAACTTTCAACACTTCAAAATGACTATTTTAATAATATCCGTTATCTACATAATGTTGATATGCACAGAAGAAATTAATAATGCAGTAAGAACCTTGTTCACGCAATGACTTATTAAATTGTTATTCAAGGCCCGGTTGTTTCAATTTGGATAAATAAAAGTTCGTTTAAAAACATAGATTTTTACAGAAACGGATTTCAGACTTGTCAAATTTAATTTTTGACAGTTCGGAAACCAATAAATTCACTAGTAAGTGCAAGTTAAAATATTGTATTCATTTCTATTGGTGAAAAACTCTTTGAATATGATAAGAATGACCTTGAATATACTTTCTCTAAAATGCCAGTGAATGATGGACTCACTAGAAAATCAGATTCACTGTAACATATACATGTACAAATAAATCGAAAATCAAAAAAAAAAATTGTATTTCCCGCGCACTTTGTGCGTGACCTTGAATGACGGAATATTTGAATTTCAATTGCACAACACGCGTTCGGGGCGACATCTACAACTATTCTATATGATTTTGACAGCAGAAAAACTTCTGTTTTGATTGTTGATTTAAAATATAATCGCTGATGTTTTTGAGTTGAAAATGGAACGACAGGTCACCACGGGATTTCTCTACTGGGAAAAAATCACATTTTTCAAATTCGATTAGAGAAATAATTAATTGCGTTCTGGACGCACGGGTGCGCCCCGGCCCCTGGGGACAGTCGCGCCCCGCCGCACGGCTGCGGCCTGGCCTCAGAGGCTTTAATATTCGTAATGATATTCTTGATGATATTCGGCGAATACGAATATTCGTGATAATATTCGTAATGATATTCGGCGAATACGAATATTCGTAATGATATTCGGCGAATACGAATAAACGGTAAATGTCTACTGTTCGGCAAATGTGAATATTTGTATTCGTTGCATCACTACATTATATACCGGATATTATTAACCTAAGGTTTGAGAAATGCGTGCATTCATGGACAAAATATAGTTTCACCGATGCTGCGCAGTGAATCTGTAAATTCATTGATTGACATGTTTTCACTGACCGACCGGGTAAAATATATTTCTACTAGTGAAAGTATACTCACTAGAAATACAAATTCACTGTAACATACGCATGAACAGTTTATATACTAATGTAATGTCTTTCTTTCCATCCTGCCTGTCTTACTCTTGATATATATTTGTTTAATAAAACTTTGGGGAGTCTTATAAAACATGTCCGCAGGAATCATGGGAGTCTTCCTTTTTCAATTTTGAATAAAAAATAATCACTTTTGGGTGTAAAAAATATTTTTCTATGTTTTTTTATAATATTTCTGACTTATTTTGTGTTAAATGTTTGACTACTACTACAGTCCCTTAACTTATATGGAATATTAAAAATTAATTCGTTTTTAAACCATTCAATAAAAAAAAATTTAAATAAATAAATAAAAATCAAAGTGAATGAATTTTTAACATTCCATGTAAGTTATTGTAGTGAAAGTCCAACCTTTTGCGGAAAATACATCAGAAATATTGTAAAAAAATTTCAGACTTCGATGTACCTTATCTCCGTAACTGTTGACATTTCAACCAAAGCGTAAATAATATTTTCTATTCAAAATTGAATGAAGAAGAGCCCTGAAGTTTTTAACTCATAAAGCCCGATGGGTCAAAACAAAAACACGTTCGCTGGCGGTGGGTCATTTTAGGCCCAGAAAGAAATTTCAGTTTTTTAACCGTTTTTCATGACATTTATTATATTTTTTTAATCTCAATCATGATTCAATAGAATGGCACGATGTATTGTAGGGATTTCTGTTAGAAAATTAAAGTCTTTTAACCCCCCCTGGGCCGCGTCGCAGGCACAAAATAAATTATTTATCGACGGCCGCGTATCGAATTTGAAAAACGTAATTTTTTCCCAATAGAGAAATCCTGTTGTGACCTGTCGTTCCATTTTCAACTCAAAAACATCACGGATTATATTTTAAATCAACGATCAAAACAGAAGTTTTTCTGCCGTCAAAATCGTATAGAATTGTTATAGATGGCGCTCCGATCGCGTGTTGTGCAATCGAAATTCAAGTATTCCATCGTCAAGGTCACGCGCAATGTGCGCGGGAAATATGATTTATTTTTTCGATTTTCGATTTATTTGTACACGTATATACAAATATATACGATATGTTTTGCGATATTTGTCAGTTTTTGTTGGTTTATGATTCAATTGAATACTAATAGTGATTTATTAACAAAAATACACGCAATTTTGTTGTGTTTATTTGAAATATGTGTGTGTGTGAAAGTGTATCATATTTATGTGTTATGAGTGTGATGTCCCGTCGTGTGCCGTGCCGTGCAACAAAATATACCACACAGAAGAAGATTATTATTATTAATAATAGTGTTGTCTCTAATAAACAAATAAAAAATTATTATTATTTTTCTGAAAATGTTGCGCTGGCAACATTATGGAAATTCAAAAAAAGATTATTTTCTTTACTTAAATGATAAAAAAATCATTGCATTTCGACACTTACGATAAAATAATATGAATGTGTGTTTTTTTTTTAATATACGCATGTTTTCATGGTTTTTTCGTAAAAAGAAAAATCACAAAAAATCCAGAAAATTTACGGCCCACAACAAGTTAAAAGATATTACGTATAATATGTCATAGCGTATAATATGTATAATATATATAATATACATATCATACACGGGCTCAGCCGAAATATTCACTGACCATGGGACCTGGTGAAACAGGTTGTAAAACTTAAATATATATATACAGGCGGACCTCGACTTTCGAACATTCGACTTTCGCACAATTCGCTATTTCGCACATTGTCACGCTGCGGGGTAAAGATATCCCCCTCTCGCTCGCTTACAAGCAAGTGGAATCCTGACATCACTTGCATCTTGCTTCCTTCCATCACTTTGCTTGTGAGCTAGCTAGGATAGAGATTTAGTCTTGCGCAGGAAGGAAAGATAATAATTTACCATATAAAATATAATTAATATTAGACAATGCTCCAAGACACCCAAAATCTCTACAGAATTTATACACGGAAATCAATGTTGTGTTTCTTCTTCCCAATAATATCTGCCTTATACAGCCTATGGACCAAACGGTGATAGCTATGTTTAACGATAATTATATGAGGTCAATAATGACTCAGGCTATCGAGGCAACTGACAGGGAAGGTGGACCTACATTAAAAGATTTCTGGAAGAACTACAATGTATGAAACGCAATAAACAATATTGGAGGCACGTGAGACATATAGCGTGGGCTGAAATAAAAGAGTCAGCCATGAAAGGTTCATGGAAACAATTTTATAAATTGTGATGAAACTCCAGAAACTATCACAATTGATATAGTCCGCCTAATGAATGAACTAAACTTGGATGTTACTAATGAGAATGTTAATGAGATGATAAAATCTCATTCAGAACCTCTAACAAATTAATATTTAATTGAGCAACAGGAGTATGAAAATGAAATATATAATGAAAGTGAGGAAGAAGAAGCTGATCAAATCATCTTTAACAATGAAAAATATGAATGAAGCCTTCATGCATCTTGACAATTTTTAAATATTGTGGAAGATTGTGATCTCAATGGAGAATGCATATCTCGAGTGTGTAGGCCGATCAATAAAGACATAGCATGTTTTAAGATACTATATGAAGAAAAGAGAAAGAAGAGTGGCAAACAAATAGCTCTTGATAACTTTTTAAGGGAAACACCCGCAAACCCCATTTAAACATGTCTCTTAAACCACTTTAACGCCTCTTAGGCCCGGTTGTTTCAAATTCGATCAAAGTAAGCGTAGAGTTTAAACTGAAATTTTACGTTCTCCACCAATCAGACGATCCGTTTTCGTAAAAATCTATGCTTTTATCGACCGCTTACTTTGATCGAACTTGAAACAACCGGGCCTAAAACATCATATATTTACTTGATAAATAAATATTTTAAAATACATGCAATTTTATTTTTTTTACTTCCCTCTACTTTCGAACATTCAACATTCGCACACATTTTCAGGAACCAATTATGTGCGAAAGTTGAGGTCCGCCTGTATACAACTTCCAAAAGTGTGAAAGATGTGGTATTCTATCATGGGTGGAAACGATAAATGTTACATTGTGTAAAATGATCACTTAAGCCAGCTGTACGATAGGTTGTAAGTAGTGATGCAACAAATACGAATATGAATATTCGTATTCGCCAAATAATAGATATTTACTGAATATTTTTATTCGCTGAATATCATCACGAATATTAAAAACAAACTATTTATAACTGAACGCAACGCAAATAATGGTTTGGCTGTGTACCGTGTATTCGAATACACCTACACACTATATTATCGGGGATTCCCCTAACATTGAATGAATGGATTTGTTGAGTTCTCAAGTTGTCAATTGTTACTTGTTTCACAGCATAACATGAGTTCTTTCATCTAGTTTCGTTTGGGTTATTAATAAGGTTAGGTGCTCATTTCATGTAGTTTTTGTTTTGTAATATGTATTATTCGTTCCATTTTATTTCCGTTATGTGTTGATGTGTTAACTCTTATAAAATAATTTCAAATTAAATCTAATAACGTGCTATTTGGAAACAGTTCAATAAGAAATCTGGTAAGTTAAATTTAAATATAACTTTATTTGTTTGTTTTTGTTATAAAAAATAAAAATATTGGTTTGTATACATGACTTGTTAGTGAACTCGTCCCAAAACAAAGTCGGCCCATTGAGACGAGTTTATTTTGTTTTGTTCGGGGAATTGCTCTAAAATATCTAAAACAACCTAATATCTTACCTTCTGCTGATCCATTGCTTTTCTGGCTTTAAGATATATATTTTCCTAAGCTGAAAAAAGTATTTTTCATCAACGCTGTCTACTGTCGCCTCAGAAAGATTATTTTCGACCACTGGGAATGTACAAACGGATAAAAGAAATCGCCTAATGCCTGAGAGTTACTCATCACTCAGAGGGAGGAATGCCGCCCGTAGAATGCGCAATAAAATATGCAAAAATGGTTGGCAATAAATTATAAGGCACAAGCTGTGAAAGATGATACCCTAAACAGACTTGTCTTCAGTCAGTGTTGTTTCACATTTTTATCTATAACTTGGTTCAATATCATGCCATAAAATTCATTGATATTAGATAGGATGATTAATTATAGGTTAATAAAAATCTGGCATAAGTGTAGCAGCAGTTAAACTCTACCACACGTGCCTGGTAAAACAAACACCATTCAAATGCCAAAAATTCAAAGGCTTTGATACAGTTAGGGCCGTCTTATAAACGTCCACTAGTTAAGGCGCCATAGTACATGATTCACGTTTTTGCTGTCTGGAGAGTCAATTTAGTGTAAAGTTTTCGAATCTTATTGCCTAAATTGCAGCTAACCATGCATTCAATCAATTTTATTATGAAAGGTCCATTTACTATTAAAGCATTTGTTTAAAAAAAGTTTAAAAAATACTTTGTTATTATCACAAAAAAAATATAATCCCGAAGCCCTATTTAATCTTTCTAGCAATAGAGTTATCTTTGGTACACTTTTTCTCGAAATATTTCCACGTAAAGACCGTATATTTTTTTAATAAATTGAATAAAAGAAGTTCAAACAGAAAGTTTGGGGGAAAATATATAATTATTTTTGGGTAGGTTGTTAAATACAACGTTTACAAAAAGATAAAAATTCACTTTCCGTCTCCTATATTGCAGCATCCAAAAAACCATTAAAACATTGATTATTTTAATTAAATTTTACATGCGTACTAAGAAAATTTCACTGTCATTAATATAAAAATATTCAAAATTTTCTACCTCATACACAGAAATTTGAATTAATTAAATCGTATAGTCTGTTAAAAGATCATTTTTCTTTCAAATCAGTCGTTGGTTGGACACCAACTACGCCAGTCGTCAGGTTACGCTCCCGCTAGTTTATACGAATATATCTTAAAATGCTGCGTAAACTTTGCCTGAGTGTTAATAAAGGGAAGATATCCGTATAATGAATGCATTTTAGAAATCCCATATCGCGGGGACAACGGTAAATGCAGAAAATAACTGTTAAATGTATTAAAAATACTTGAATTTGAATGTCGCCATTTTTATTTTTTACAACTGTCAAATTTTGTTTGTTTTTGCGGGCTGATTCTGATGTTTTTTTCCATTATTCTTATCTGTTTTCTTGAAACAATATGATATATAGACTTTGTTCTGTATATACACTGAATTTTTGTCCTTTCTTTTACCTGCAAACAATATTTTTAATGAAATAAGATACTCCGTCTATTTCTTTACTCAACGGTAATTGTCATTTTTTCACGAAATAGTGATGTGAAATCTTTTGAACCGGCATTTTTTTGTGTTTTTATTTTAACTGATAAATTTTCAGTAAAACGATATAATATTGTTTTGAGTTTGTTTGTTTTGTAAAATATTTTCAATTAAGAGGTCCTAGTACACGATTTTCGTATTTGCCGTCGGGCGCAGAGTTGCCAACGTAGGCGATTTTTCGCCATTTAGGCTACTCAGAAAGAGAATCGGCGACGAAAAAATCTAAAAGGCGACTGGTCGCCTACTAGGCTACTTCAGAGACAAGTTATTTAAATCAGCCGAATCGCAAATAATTAAGAAAAAAAAATACAATTACCTTTGTGTAATGCTGTCATTGAAAGAATTTTAAGCGTAATGGGGACAATTAAAACAAAATTAAGGAATCGCCTGCAACTACCCATGCTGATCGCTATTCTTAGAATTCGTACCTATATGAATGTAAGAGGTGTGCTGCAACAACTTTCAACCAAGCAATCACATGGTAAGTTTTCACGCTGGTAGCAAAATGTACGTCTCCGGTGTTTTTAAAATGGTACCTATCTACTTACTTTACTTTCTTTTAACGAACATTACGGTTTTTTATATTAGGCTTAGGCCTATTTATCAATACATTATAAATATGTTATAAATAAATTGATAAAAATTACATTTTATTTTATTCATATTGATATTTTGGCGTTTGGGCTACTTTAGGCTACTTTATGTATAGGAAACGGCGATATTAGGCCAAGCGCTGTTGGCAACTCTGGTCGGGCGACTAAATTGAACATATAAACTTATTAAATCATTTTGCAAAACCCGATTATTAATTTATCCTCCGGCTTAATAGCCCGTTCCTTAATAGGAACCGTTTATATGCTCCATTTTTGTCGTCCGTCGTTATATATTTTTATTTATTGTGGTCAATTGTCGATATTTTTTATGAATCGTTTTACCCCAGTTCATATAATCGGATCTTATGAATCCTTCTTTTTTCCTTTTATAACATCTTTATATGTTGTATTATTTAAATACCCTGTTTTAATGAATCGTTTTGTTTTCGTTTATATGTTCCGTTAATCGTTTTTTATTATACTTTTTAAATAATCGTGAGCCATGCACTGATTGCGTGTCACACTCTAATTATATAAAGTTGTCATTCCAGCAAGTTACGGATAGACAACCAAATTATTATATTTAGATATTTGAGGTTACATTTCTGTAAGTATGAGTTTTCATTCTTTTCATAGAATTCAATACAGTAATAGACAATGATCAGTGTAGATTTATACAACTCAATACTTTGAGCATCATTAATATATAATTTGTCTTTATTTTAGTTTTTAAATATTACTTCTACCGCATACATGCATGAATGTTTTTTATAATCGTTTATTATGGTCAGTTGTTGATCTTTTCAAATAATCGTTTTTCTCCAGTTTTCAAAATCAGATTTTATGATTTATATTTTGATTGTTATTTAAGTAACTTATGTAGAATATTAAAAATAAATTCGCTTCAATACAAGCAAAAAAAAGTTTAATCATTTTGCACTATCACCCTTCAGAAATTTGATAAATATATAATACTTTATAAAGTTAATCTGTGCTATTCTGAAAATATTGGGATGTCAGATCTTTATCCCAATCTTGACAGGTATGTATAACAATATATTGACACTAATTTCGATGTTTTAAGTTTGGCATGTTTGAAATAATTAATGAATCAATCAGAAAGCCCTAAAACGTAAACAAATGTTAATGTATTCACAATTACGAATAATGATCTTTCTAATTGATTGAATTCATTAATTTCAAACCTGTCAAACATAAAACGTCAAAAAAACGGCATCACAATGTAATACTATAACTGTCAAGATACAGAAATAGCAATGTTGCTTAGTTCAGAATACGGATGATTATCATTTTATTTGACTTTTATTATTGCGAATTAATTTTAGATATTCGATATAAGTTACTTTCATGAAAGTCTTACGTTTTGAAAAGATAATTCAGAATATTTTTATTTCTATATTCTCTTTATACTTAACCATATTTTCATGGGTGTACGACTGTATAGTAATTAATAACAACTTTTGCGTGACCGCGCAACATGAGTTGAGCGCTGATTGCTTGTCACATTCTAAATATCTAAAGTCGTCTTTCCATTAAGTTACGGACAGACAACGAAAATATTATTATTATTATTATTTTGTCTTTATTCTACTTTTTAAGTATAACTTCTAACGCACATACATAAGTACACGCATAATTTTTTTAAATGGTTTTTATTTGAATTATTTAACATTGATATTAGACAAAATGTTATAAAACAATAAAAAATATAGTGAAAATTCACACACGTCATACAATTTTTCAACGCTAAAGAAAAAATAATAACATATAATATAAATAATATATTACATGTAATGGAGATCTTAAAAAAATGTTTTTCTTAAAAATCAGAAAAATAGCATAAAAAAGCAAATTTTGAGTGAAATTTCAGAAAGAAACAATATCCATTGCATGGTCGGCTTTGTCACATCTCTAATATAAGGATCGAATAATTATTGTACAGAAAAATTTCGCCAAACTTGCAAAACTTACGTTCATGTAGAAAGGGTTACGTATGTAGCACTACGCAGTTAAAAGGTCAGGCGTTAAAGTTTGCACATTTCTATTTCGTTTTATAGTATTGTATATTTCTCGCTATCGTTTTTTGTGCTTAAATAATACATGTTTGAGCGAAACTAGCGCCATTTTTAGCGGGAAGTGATTAAACTAATGCCAATATTGAAAGTATAAGAGCCTCTTAAAGGATAATGGGCGTTTTGGGCCCACTGTTCAATCAAGATAAGTGATAAGTCGTTGGATAGCTCTTTTTGAGTAGGCCATAAGTTTCTATGGCGACAGGCTATAATTCGTTGTCCATTTTTAAATATACCCCTCAGAAGATATTGTTTTTTTAGCCCGAAATAATAACAAACATTAAAATCTTTCGTGACACTCTACCGATTTGACTAACGCAGATAAGTGAAGGTAGGTATACACAATAAAATACATTTACTGGTGTTAACTGACACTTGAATAGCCTTTTTCCAAACCAAAAAGATCAAACCCCATTCCCTCAGTCGTTCGCTGGCATTATAGATGAGGATTATAATGTATAAACTAACTCAAAACTGTATTATTTTAATTTAATAAATGATAATTATTTTAATTTGATAAAAACTCGTTTTATTTAACTGTATTTCAAACACACAATGAACGATCTATGTCAATGTGAAGAAAAATATCTTTAGGTTGAATACATTTCAATAGGTAGCGACAAAAATATCTACAGAAATAAATAACTTTCAATGTCAGATTACTCCGATCGGATAACGATTGGAGACTAGCGCTTTTTTTTTTTATATTCTGCACGCGAAGACCTTCCTAACGATACAAAATTCACTTTGATTGAAGGTGGGCCCAGGGTCCATACTATTTTGCCCATTATTCTTTCAGACGAAATAAACCAAAATTTGATACAAATGTCATTTTTTTCGTCTTATAACAGTCCGTCAGTCAAATTTTAGCAAAATTTTACCGATGACCGATACCGACAGTCGAACCACCAGTTTACCGTCCGTTAGTTGAAATTGACAGAAGCATGACAGATTGAAGCATTATTTTATAAGGTTAGGTCCGTTGTCAATATGAGTTTTATGCTGTTTGTTTAACATGTACATAAATACTGTGCTGACTGCTGCTACATTTTCTAGGAAAAATGTTTTCAGATACCAATGTCGAGCTATTATTGTATTGAAGTTTATCAAATGAAGAACGAACTCGAGGACAAAGAGTATTCAATATACGAGTGGAATATTTTAATATTTTAGATTATGAAGATTTTATCTACCAATTTTGCTTGTCGAAAAGGTCTGCTTAAGAGCTTCTAGAAGATATTGGGCAATCTGACATTATCACCAACCACACAATTGCTTATTGCCTTGAGATTCTATGCTCTTGGATCAATATTATTAGGTGCTGCAGACTTTGTTGGGGTTTCAAAGGCTACTGCCAGTGTGGTATTGTGGGAAGTATCCCAAAAACCCGGTGCTAGCGAGAAATTTTAGGTTATGTTTGTAGAAGTTATGTTTAGTTTCCATAGACAGGAGATATAATTCGTCCCTGACAGCTCTAAAATCATAGACAAGAACAGTACGATATTGCGATACTTACGGACGGTCAAAAAAACTTTTACAAGCCAAGCGTCAGTAATATATTTGGTCTTTCATTTATAAGACCGGCCCTTACTATATTTATTTATCATAGAATCATAATAAAACTTATGTTGAAAATTTTTCACTCCATATTTGATTTTAAGTTCATTTCTGCGCCCGAGCAAACTGGGCCATTGAGTCACACGAACATATTGTTTGATATATAGTTTGATGGAACAGATCTACAAGACCCAATTTTTTTGATGTCATGGATCATTCATCAAACACAGATTAGTTGAAGTAAATCGCATCCACATAACTAATTTCTGTGACCGTACTTTCGTGGTGGCTGGACCAAAGTTATGGAACAAACTACCTAATAAACTGAGAGACAGCTTACCACAGTTCAAAAAACAATTAAAGACACATTTTTTTAGACAATCATATAAAAATCTATAGAATCTGACCATTACAACACTACCTAATGTTTTCCACTCCTAGTATGCACTCCACGAAAATATCTGATTTTTCCAGGCACTTCTAACTATTATAATTATAAACGTTAATTCCATTTTTTACATGTCATCTAATGAATAAGTAATAGTAAATAAGTTTTTTTAGTCAGTGCATTGTTTGGTAATATATATAATAATTATTTTTGTGTAAAGCGCTCTTGAGGTAAGTACTCACAAAAACGGCACTATATAAATGATCTAATCATTATTATCTGAATGAAGAGGTCTTACCCACTCAAAGGTCTCACCGACTATATAACTCCCAAATATGAGAGAATGCCCTATTACACACACACTTACACCACATGCAAAATTACTCTTCAATTCTATAATTAAGGCAATCTAGAATTTATTTCTCAAAGAAATTGCTAAAAATTAATTTCATGACATCAAAATAACTGGGATTAGTAAACCAGTCTAAAACAATTGGTCACTTAGTATTTATTACACGAGATAATATCTTTATACTTTATTAGATAAGTTTTTGATTTATTAGATTTTTCTATTTTGAAGGAACTGGCTTCATGGCCGAAATTATGAAATATTCTAAACATTGTAAACAGTTTTTTTAGCTAATCTTGGCAAAACGAAAATGTCAAGGACGACTCCAAAATCTTATTTACATCTCAGTGTATCTAATTCACAATATTTCACGAATTACAAGCAATAGAACTAATTACAAAAAATATCTATAAATATACGTATTGTTGATAATTATCATGTTTAATTAAATAATGGGGTACAACAATAAGAAAGCAATACTTTATTATAATCTAATATTAATCTGACACTTCATGAATCGGACTATTATTAATCAACTTCAAATAAATGCGTTTTCACGAAGCACTGACAAATATGTAAGGTTTACATAAAATATAAAACTTTACCAAAATTGACAAAAAACTCTAGTTTGGCCGAGATGCTTTCGTGCACATGTGCTAACGCTACTCTTCACTCACAATAATGCAATTTGTGCAAAGACCGAGTAGTAACAATGATTTTCACAAGCAAGAAAACATTTAATTAATAAACCGATCATAATACCTGATATCTCTTCACAAATACAAGTCCTTAGACGATGAATCGACAATCTGGTACACAGTACTCGAAGAAACAAACGAAAAGCAATAGAAAAGCCCGGTCTCGCACAAATAACGTGCAAATTTCGTTCCCGCTCTAAAAACCAGAGACAAAGTATTACGAAAAAACGAAGGACATTAGCGATGCGCGATTACGATTATTATAACTCGAATTATTCGATTATTGAAATGTTTCGAATAATTCGATTATTAAAATCATTCATAATTAAAATCATTCGAATACCAATTTAGCACTGCGCGATGTGACGCCAGGCAAAGCCGAGAGCCGAGTACCGATCACGCCCACCCACTCCGCGAAGCATTCAACAACGAGTGATTCTACTAACCATCCCGAATAATTTCAACACGAGTGATCACTCATGATGGTTAGTAGAATCATTCGAATGAAAATTAGGTATGAATAGAAAAGATTCTTAAGTATATATTTCTCTCTCTTTTGATATACCATTGGCTTCATATATAAGAAGAAGACAGATGATAACAGAATGTCGTAACATATTTGACAAACGAAAACTTCTTAACATAGACAAGGAAAGAGTTTTTATTGTCTTTCTTTGTCTAATCTCCTTACAATGTGAGTGAATGTTGGTGAACGTATATCTTTTGTCTTTTGCCGCAGCCCGCGGCTAACTTCACACCGAGTGATTATTCGAATAATTCACTCGCCGTTGACGTCAATTATTAATTCGATTATTTACTCAGTTACTAATTCTATTCGAATAGAATTAGTAACTAATGACCGAATGATTATTCGAATGATTCACTCGCCGTTGGCGTCGATTATTAATTCGATTATTTACTCAGTTACTAATTCTATTCGAGTAAAATTAGTAACTAATGTCAACGCCGAGTGAAATCATTCGAATGATCACTCGGTCCGATATTCGCCGCGGTCAGCGATAATATTATTGTTTGTTAGACGTTGAATTTAAGATTTTTAGAGGGATTTAAAAATAATAGACATATATTTTTTTAAGAATAGCAATTTTGAAAAAATAGGTATGTTAAATTTTAATTATTTGGCTTTGAATAACGAATTAACATGACGCTGTGAAATACTTGGTGTATTAAATAAATAAGACATGTTTATTGAATTTGGCATACCTAGCTCTGTTCTTATTTTTTGAGGACAATAAAAATAATTACTTTTAATATCATCCAATGTACATTATTTATATCATTTTGAATAATATTATAACCCCGATTTTCATAAAATTAATGAAAATATCGGAAGAATCATAAAAATAATAAAACTTATTACAAAAATATTCATATTCAAATTACGATAACTAATATGCATCAACTTATCATCGCTGCATATACCGAATGTAACATACCTAGTTCACAATATTTCGTAGGTAGATCCCTGCCTATGTTGAGTCAAAAACGCTCAAGCAACCATGACCTAATATCAATAGGTAGTAACGGAGATAATCGACTTCAAAGTTTTTTTTTCTATTCAATATTTCTGACTAATATTCTGCAAAAAAGTTGGACCATCATTCAAGTAACGTATGTATACCAAAAATTTAAATTTCAATCGCTTTAATATAGGCCAAATAAAATGAAAAAACTTTAATTTCTGAAAAAAAATCTTTAAAAAAGTTTTAATCATTTGGCTTGTGTTAAAGCATAGCAATCTTTATAAGTTAAAGCGAAAGTTTTAATTTTTGTTTTAAGTTATTTTAATGACGGTCCAGCTTTTTGCAAAAGATGAGTATAAAAATGCAAACTTTGAAGTTAATTATCTCCGTAACTACTGATATTAGGTCATGGGTTGCCTGAATATTTTCGATTCATAACATAGGCAGGAATCTACCAATGAAATATTGTGAACTAGGTCTGACACACCTTGTATAATATAGCTCATATGTGATGTTTAGTTTATTCTGTGATAATTGAAAAAAAAGTAACTGCGAAGAATAGACTTACAATTTTTTTTAAATTACTAGGCATACTTTAACGTCACTATTTTTTTTATAGAAAAAATTGTCATTTTTTCATGTTTTTTGCACATACAATTATTTTGCATACTTCCAGCATATGGAATTTATTCTGTACTGACTTACGGCCACGAAATGTGAGAGTATAGAGAAAATATTATATATTAGTATTAATTTCTTTGCGGGTAACCCGCGTCAAAGTCTGGTCCTCAGAAGGATCATTCGTCAAACGACGTTTCGCCTGAATCGCAACAGGCGTCTTCAGGGTGCCTTGTTAATAAATTTCCATCACGAGGGGCAGTGCGAGCATGTCCGTTCGTATTGGAAGCTTATTACCAAGCCTTGTAGCCAGTGACATGGCCACTGGACAACGAACTTCAATGTTATTTACCAATGTTTTCGCATGGTTTGGCCATGTGGAACTGAGGAGCAAGGAAAGGTAAGGAAAATTGTTTGTCGAAGGCAGCAGAAACAGAGGGCGTCTGCGGAATTAAAATAATAAAACAATATATTCGGTGTATCAAACTCTTTTATTGTATTTTATATAACTATTAACAGGAAAATGAAAATTTTAATAAAAAAAATACAACTTTCAATTATAATTAAATGAAGCCATATCTCTTTTGGCTTTATGCCTTTCCAAAACAACTTCGTGAATTTCCTGCCGATTCTTCAGTAGTGTTTCGAAAATCTCTAACTGAACTGCTATAATTTTTTCTCTGCATATCACTTGGAGTCGTTTTGGCTTTTATTACCTGCAAACAAAGAAAAGGTTATAAACAGAGAAACTAGAAGAAAAACAATATAGATCAAATTAAAAAACATTTTGTAATCGCAAAGACTAAATATGTAGGAAAACACGTAATTTTATCAATAATCTAACCTTCCTGGCGCATTTCTTCATAATCTCGAACCTATTTCGAAAATTTGTCAGACAGTATGCATTATATTCGTTGCGTAGTGCAGAAGTAAGATCTGACGATATGAACGTCATCTGTCGAAAAATTTGCTTGCTGTCTCTGAAAAAATATTGTTATCAGTGTTTATTACCATTTAATTAACAGCATAAACTGTTGAATATCGTTAAATTCATGAATACTTACTTACTTTGTATCACTATCAACAAACAATTTAAAAATCACTGTCAAACATTTAAAATGACGTTTAAATGACGTGTTGCCATGTGCAAAATTATAGACTTTTGAAAAGTGATTAGAAAAATATTTTTCAAAGGTTGTACAAAAACTGGGGTATGTTGTTTGGATAAATTATTTTAAACCGAAGTCTCCCTAAGGCCTGGATGTTTCAAGTTTGAACAAAATAAGTGTAAATCCTGGGTTAAACTGAGTTTGACCTCAAGGTTACGCGAAATCTCACAAAAACAGTTGTTTCAAACTAAATATCCATAAGCGTGCTATAAATATTGTAGTTTATTAACGTTGCAGACATAGTACATTCGTATTTTTTTTATTTATGGTCTACTAGAAGCATTCCAATATTCCGATTTGATTATTGATATTTATAGAAACAAAAAATACTCAATCTTCTTTCTAGGAATGCTCCGGTTTATATTAATTAATGAAACAACATACCCCGGTTTTCATACAACCTTTGAAAAATTTTTTTTTTAAAGACTTACCTTTGTAATAATCCGCGCCTCGCGCGGATTATTTCGAGCATAACCCGCCCTATCAAGTACTATGAATCAAAAAGATCTTAAAGAGCCCTGTACACATTGGGCCAACCTCGGTAGAGCGCCAACGTCGATCAACCTCACCCATGGCCCATTAGCACATGACTCATTGCTGCCTGGTGAAGTACTCGAGATGGACGTAATTGCTGCCGTGGCAATTTATTTGTTCCAAGTTATAGCTAGAGAAATATTTAGAATTTGGCTCTATAATTTTACAAAGACATTCTCTGATAGTATATCTATCGATGAAAGCAAAAGAAAAAATTTAAAAATTTAAACTTGTGAAGCAGAGTTCTGTTGTTCTTTTAAGTTGCGGCAAATACATCTTGCAACTTCAAAACATTTAATTTTAGATCTTCAATTGCGCCTAAAATTCTTAAGAATAATCTCAAATATTTCGTTCACAGTGAACGAAATGAAAAAAATTGAGCGCATGCGCCTTTTCTTTATAAATCCGTTGGTAATAAAAACTCTGTATACGAGTTTATATATATATATATATTTTTAGTAACTCGTCTAACCCAATTATAATGATTTCGTTGTATGCTAGTAAAATCTTTTTAAGTAAATTTTTTTACCGTTATATGGTATCTAAAGAAAAATTTAACGTAATTTTTTTTTTCTAATTTACATATATTTCTTTGTTTTCATTTTTTTTATTTCTCGTCTTTATTTTTTTTGTTTTCTTTTTTACATAAATAAATAAATAAATACTTATTACAGAATGTTAGTTAACTTAGTAGAAACCACTACCAGATTTAAGGTCTACCGGTTTCGAGACGTGCCCGTCGCTTCGTCAGGTCTTGACGAAGAGACGGGTACGTCTCGAAACTGGTAGACCTTAAATCTGATAGTGGTTTTTACTAAGTTAACTAACATTCTGTTATAATATCCAACTTATTCTTAGGAACCGACACGTAAATGTACCTACTGTCATTTTTGACGGGTCACAGCTGGTTGATTATAATTTTTATTTTTATTTTTTAACAAACAGACCTTTAACAGTAATGATCCTAATAGATGGTCCTAGAGTGACATAAAGGTACAAAGTATGAATATTTTGTGAACATTTTTTTTAATTTAATATATAATAGTTACACAATACACTTCTAACGATTAATTAATAATGCATTGAATATCATATAGTTACACAATATACTTTTTAAGGTTGATTAATAATTAATAATGAAAAATAATGAATGATAAAATAAATTGAAAATAATATTCAGACTAGACATGCGCGCCGCGCCGGCGCCGCTGCGCCGCGCCGCCCTTGGGCAACGCCGCCGCTGCCGAGTCAAGCCAATCGGCGCGCCGATTTTGGGTGTTACATTTTTGAAACGCCTTAAATTTATATCTTTTTTAAACAGTTTCGTCTGTTTTTATCGATTAAATGATGCAAAAAGGTCTAAAGCCTGAATGGAAAAGAAATCCACACCGTTACAGATTCTGGGTCAAATATTAAAAGGGCTATATGAGACAGCCACTTTTGCTTAGGGCACGGGTTGCACAATCTCGTAACCGTCGATGAAATCAAAAGTGTACCTAGATTGAGTGAAATTGACAACTACATGGAGACTACATACATTAAAAAACAAGTGAAAGCAACAGATCTAGCAGCAAGAAGATTTGAAGATATGTCAGCAGCTACTTCTAACTCTGAACCTGTTGCAAGTGCATCTTCTGGACAAGCCTTACTATTCAAACTTTCCAAGAAATATAGCAGCAACGGCACAGATTTAGACTAAGAAGACGCCGAAATTTCACAAGAATGTTGGAAGTACCTGGCTACTACGAGATCAGAAGATGTAGAAGTTGTCCAAGGAGATATCCTTATCTACTGGAAAGAAAGAAAAAAAAGGCATTTCCGTAGCTTAACGCGCTCGCTAGAGCTATGCTGGCAATCCCAGCTACCAGCACACCCAGCGAGCGTGTGTTTTCAGTTGCCGGCCTTGTTGTTAATGCCAAAAGGTCTCGGCTAAGCCCCGTGAGAGAAGAGGGGACCCACCACACACCCAGGGCCGTTCTATGAGCAATAGCTGACATATCGGCCTTACACTTTCACCACCCCTTTCCGGCATTTTTTACGCTAAAGTGGCCGTACTCACCGCCGTGGGAATACGAGCGGGATGGGGAGGCGTCCACACAAAACCTCTTCTCTGCGTCCAAAGCGCAGGGACAAATGACAATTGGAATATACTTATCATCCATTAAGTGGGAATTGCAAATTACATATGTACAGGAAATGCTACAGTGAAGGGGACCCATCACACACCCTGGGCCGTGTTATGCGCAGAGCGTCCATATCGGCCAATCACGTTCGCCGCCTAGTTGACATTATTTTAATGCTCAACGCAGCCTTCTCGCCAAGCCACAGGCAGGGCAGCACGCACTCGTGCGACCTTCAGGGTCGGCCGCCCAAACCCTTCACTGTCCGAGCTTCTGTCCGAATTTTTATTTAGAAAAAAATGTACACAATAATATGACAAAGGCAATAAACACAGATAAATAAAATCACACGGTGCATCTGATTGACTCGGGGACAGTGGGAGATCATCCACCCCCGTAGGGAAAAAGACAACACAAAAAGAAAAGCAAAAAAAGGGGTGCTCTTGCGGCCGAAGTAGTCGGCACCAGCCATAGTAGCTCCAGTGCAGGAGAAACAGGAGCAAGTATACAAAACAAGATAATAGGTATTCAAAACTATATAAGTAACAAAATGAAAATCAAAGTAATGGTAAACATAAGTGCATTAAGTAGAATAAAAGAAAAGAGAAACAAATTGGCGAAAAATATTAATAGGTTATTGTACCAAAAATTACAAAGCAGGATTTTTATTCGGATTCATATTGAGTAGAGTCGTCCTGAGGATTTCCCAACGGGACACCCACACCCTAGCAAACCCACGGAAGCATTCAAAGTTTCTTTCATTCCTAACAAGATCGGCGTTTGTGAGACACCGACCAGTGTCATGTGACCCGAATATTCCAACACGCATATCGTATCTAGCATCCATCAAGAGTTCGCAATCCCAGAGGATATGCCCCGGAGTCTGGAGTACTCTGGGACAGGTGCACCATGGATGAGCGGAGAGTCCAAGATCATGGAGTTTAGATCTGAACTCTCCGTGGCCCGAAAGCATCTGTACCGTATAGTGGTCCAGAGCCGGAAAATAACCTCCGGAAAAACTCAAGTTTCTTTCTTTAACCGTCACCCTCGGGAAGATGGAGTGTGTCCATCTCCGGTGGTGGCGGTGTCTCATCTGTCTTGGCATACTTCTAACGTTATTAGTCTAACATGCATTTCCAACGCCTGTGGTCGCTCGTTTTCCAGGGGCCTGGGAGTTCTACCAAAATAGTCTATTTCCAGGCCCCTCAGCGATCTGCGATGGGCGCAAGCCTCAAGGACCTCGAGATCGGCAGGGAGCACACCCGCCAGGACTGGGAGGGCCTGACTGGAGATAGTCCGGTAGGCACCCGTCAGTCCAAGAAATGCTACAGTACAAAATATGAATGCAAAGTTCATAGTGTCCAAAGTAATTAGCAAAGGGATAAAAACACAACATGCAATGATAAAACTTAAGAGCCAGATTAATTAAAATAAATACAAAATTGCATCTCAGAAGACATGAAATGAGCCCCGTGAGAGTTAACAAGATCATATTCATACATGACAATTATGAGTTATGCAAAGAAAACCGTGATTTTGAATGAAAGCATGGTTTTCTTTGCACCTAAAATTTGCATTCGAAAACTTTATAATAGATCACTCCTTGATTTGAATATTTTTACTTCTGATTTTCCACGACATCTAAACATTCCTTAAAAAAAATATCCCTTAAAAAAATGAGCCACGCCGCGGCGCGCCGCCGCCGCCGACCGTTTCGGGCCGGCACGCCGCCGCTGGCAAATTCAGGCTCGGCGCGCATGTCTAAATTCAGACTAACGCAAATCACTAAATACAATATTTTAGAAATAAGTTCCAGGTTAATCAATTTTCAGACAACACTTTTTATAATATATAGAAATAAATAATGTTTTAATGATAGAATTAATTGTAAACTAGCAGGAAAGCAATCCTTTCCTGCTAGTTGTTTACATATTACACAATTGTTTACCTATGCCTACGTCAGCCGCTTCGCGGTCAATTGTATCTGGTAAATTTCCACTTTTAATTACGGGTAGTTTAGATATAATTAAGTCAAAGTATTTATTCAAAATTTCTAACCGATTAATAAGTCAGAGCGGAATAAACCATAGTTCGAAAGGTAGGTACCTACTCCCTTCTCTTCTCGCAGTGTTGATTACTTTTATACAACATTATAAAAAAATAATCTTTGTTTAATTTGGTTTGTTACATAAAAAAATTAATATAATAAATTAATGTTCAAAACCAAAAATGTAATTAAAATTTCAACAAAAAAAATATTCTCGACCGTAAAAAGAAAATCGATCCTTCCAAGATTCGAACCCGGCATCTTCCGATCCGCAGTCAGACGTGTTATCCGCCGCGCCACACAACCCAATGGGCACCATGCCAAAATTATTGTATACAAATAAAAATCATCATCCAAATGCAGAAACGTACGACATTGGTTAGAATAATTAATATTCTTTGTTTAATTTGGTTTGTTACATAAAAAATTAATATAATAAATTAATGTTCAAAACCAAAAATGTAATTAAAATTTCAACAAAAAAAATATTCTCGACCGTAAAAAAAAGTCGATCCTGCCAGGATTCGAACCCGGTATCTTCCGATCCGCAGTCAGACGTATTATCCGCCGCGCCACACAACCCAATGGGCGCCATGCCAAAATTATTGTATACAAATAAAAATCATCATCCAAATGCAGAAACGTACGACATTGGTTAGGGTAATTAATATATAGATAATATTCAGAAAAAAAAATCGCAAATCAATAAACTAGCTGCGCCCGCGCGGCTTCGCACGCTTAGGATTTTAATACACTGTTTGGATCGTCATAGAACTTTCGCAAACCTTCTAGAACATTCTCCTTCCAGAACTTTCTAGAGCAGGTTTTTCCGGAACCTTCTAGACTCACTGACATAGTCGGAGCGCCTAATATGAAACAGTCTGAAGCATTTGCGATCCTCCCATAACAAAACAATGTGCCAGAAAGCACATTTTCGTCACCCTCTCCCACCCACGCACAGCCACCCCCACCAAACTCGCATACTTTCGATGTGACACCAAGGACTATCCACCATTATAACCACCGGTGGGTGGTTGTGGGGGAAACCTGGCGGATAGGGAAACACGGGTTCTTTATATATATGATATATATGAGATATTATATATAGAGAGAAATTATATATATACCTATCTAATATATTATACCTATATATATATAATATATATATAAATATTGATTATTTTACATAAATATATTTCGCAAATCAATAAATGTATGTTTTTGCATAATATACAATTAATGATAAAAAAATAATAAAAAGTGTCGTAAAGATGAATAAATTGTAAATAATATTAAGTACAATAAAAAGACTAGGCATCTCAAATCGAATAAATTTAAGGAATGATTTTTAGATTAACAGGTTTACGGCGAGTGCACGGGTTCCAAGGCCAACATCGTGTGTCTATGACGAGCATGTATTACACGCTTGAGGAACCGTCAACCAAGTTTATCAACATCTCGCTTTTGTCTGAGCCTGTGTCATAAAGAATATATCTAGTTTGTGGTTAATGGACGATATCTCGTTATATCGTAATCGATCATTCTATGTAGAGGAGAGAAATAGCCTAGATTGATGTTGTAAAATTTAATGTGAAAAAGGCTTAGAGACTTCATTTATCGGATAGGAATGTTAATGTATATTTGTGATAGTATTGAGAGGGTATCTAGTTTGTTATTGACTATTTTGTAGAGTCATTAGGTCTGTAATATTTCTTCTTTTGTTTAAGGAGATTAGGTGAAAATTTTTGAGTCTCTTGATAATTTGGTGACAAGATTGTTGATATGGGTCTATGTTTTTTGTGAAGTATATTGAGTTGCACTTGTCGATATTGAGGTAAAGATCATTTTCATTAATTATTATTTCTAAAAAATATTTTTACCCTATGTATATTGTTTTCATTGAATTCATATTTATTTACTTCTTAGTTACTATTTCTAATTTTAATTTAATTTAATTGTTTTGTTTTTTCTTTTAATTCTACGTTTTATATCTATCTTATATATTGTTCTTGTTTATGTTTTTAAATAATTAATGTTTACTTAATTTTTATTTTTATTTTTTTTATTTAATATTTTCAATCGGTTGACGAATCAAACTATAAAAAATAGTTGCGATTTTAGTTGCGACTAAATCAAAGTTTTCCAACTAAATTATCTGAAAAATAAAACACATTAATTATTTACATACTTAATTTCTGTCCATACCGATAATAATAATTCAATAAACTTGAAACTCTCTTCATTGATCCACGATAGCGACATTTCAGCGATCTCAGAAACATGTGCACTACACTTTTTGAAGTGTAGTGCACACTACAAACGTCGCTGTAGATAAATGAATAAATCTTTGGAAATCGAAACAATCCCCCCCCCCTAATAGAAAATATCTGGCATTGAATGATAAAATGTATGGAATTTTGGAATTGAAGAAATTTCTGGAAATTAAAACAACCCCCTCCGCATTGTTTGAAAATTTTTGGGAATCTCTGGGAACTGAAACCCCCCCCCCATGGTTTTGAAAATTTTCTAGTAGCACACTTTTCAAGAAGCACTTCTTGAAGGTCATTACAATTTTGAAGCACTACAATTAGTTCACTTCATGTAGTTTATACTACAAAAATGAAAAATGTAGTGTACATTTTGTAGTCTTCAAATTGGTGAACATTCTGTTCTAGTCTTCATTTTGAAATGTAATTTTTCCCTTCGCTAATAACAGCTAATGTGTGGTGTCACCGGCCGAGCGACGCTTTGATGTGTGCTCGAAAAACCGACATCTTCACCAACCCCAGCCAACCTCCGCCAACTTGCGCTAAAAGCCCCTAACATATACACAATTTTGTAGTACTACAATTAGCTCACTTCATTGAAGTAGACGAAGTGCGTAGTATTTCGGTATCTACTACAAATGAAGTGCACACTTTGACGTCTTCAAATTTGGTGAACGTGAGCGTGTTGAAGCCTTCATTCTGAAATGAATTTTCCCTTCGCTACTTCACAAAGAATTTTTATCAAACGACTGAACTTAAGACTAAACCGATTCAAGACCTTAGTTAAAAATACCGTCGAAAAACATTTTTAAAGACTCCTAAATCTATTTTACAATAAATAGTATTTTTAAAATGAGTTTAAAGAAACGAATACTGTGCAGTTAATAGAATTATTGAAATATTATTATGCATACAATACGGTACAATATACTATAATCCCTTATTATCAATGTATTTATTTTATGTATGTATAATAACGAAAAAACTAACGAGCGAGCCTTACAGTAGTCGCATATGATGTGTAACATTTGACATCTCACAATTAAAAAATACTAGCAGGAAGGCAATCGGCTGTCGCAGATTGCTTACTGTTTGGCCCTGCGGGCGGCGAAAAAAAGTTTTCGTTAAAAAAATTCAATTTTTTTTTTCAAAAAAGAAATTCGTTAGAAAAATTACTATAAAGAAGTTACGGACGTCACACTAAGTTACGGGGACAGACAGACAGACGGACGGATGGACAGACTGACAACGAATTTATTATAATTGGGATTTTAGAAAAAGAATAAAACAAAAATAAAAAAAACAAAAATACGAATTCAATGTATATAGAGATTAAAAATATTTTTTATTTATTTTTATTTAAAATATGTATAGGTATATTCGTGTACAGAGTTATTTTTTAACGGATTTATAAAAAAAAGGGGATGCGCTCAATTTTTTCATTTCTATAAATGCAATATTTTAGATGGTTCTTATGTATTTTAGGCGCAATTTAAGATCTAAAATTAAATTAAAATAAAACACAAATTACTTTGTTTTCACCACTATATTAGATTAAAAAATCTACATGTTTCGAGAACAATGTTCTCTTCATCAGGATTATTGTGTACTAATCTTAAAAGTTGAAACAAGCAAGTATGTTACGGTGAAGGAACGGTTGAGGGGGTCGGTGAGGGGAGGGGGGGGTTCGAGGTGTTGATTATTATGGGTCATTTGGAATGTTAAGTGGAAAAATATTCAAAATAGGATTATGCAAAAATTTCGTCTGTGTATTTATTATATTAGACTTAATATTAACATTTTTCCTAATTTCGAGTATTTCTAAATTATTTATTTGAGGTATCTTATAGTTGAAATGTAAAAATTTTAAGCCTGTGTTAATATCAAATGTATGGTCAAATTCTATTAGATGTTTTGCGAAATCAGAATCAATATTGCTAGTTAATGCTTTGATATGTTCTTTAACCCTAGTTTCAAAACCCCCTCAACCGCTCCTTCACCGTAACATATTTGCTTGTTTCAACTTTTAAGATTAGTACACAATAATCCTGATGAAGAGAACATTGTTCTCGAAACATGTAGATTTTTTAATCTAATATAGTGGTGAAAACAAAGTAATTTGTGTTTTATTTTAATAATAATGTCACCACAAAGTTCAAGCCTTCATACAGAAGAAGAAAAAATATTCTTCGAACAGTTAAAATTAAATGTTTTGAATTTGCAAAGACGTATTTGCCAAAACCTAAGGGCGAATCTGTCATACAAGTTGAACATTTTTGATTATTTAAATTTTGTTTTAATCGATAGATATACTATCGTAGAATATACTTGTAAAATTATAGAGCGAAATTCTCTAATTATAGCTTGGAACAAATAAATTGCCGCTGCAGTGATTACGTCCATCTGCCAGGCAGCAATGAGCCATGCGTCAACGTGTGAACGCCTGTTGGGCGGCGGGCGACATTGGTCCACCTTGGCGCTTGGTCGTGCTTGGCTCAATGTGTACTGGGGCTATCTCTCTATTCTTTGACTGGGGACTTTACAATACTTTAATTTATCCTACAAAATCTCTCTGATTCTGTCTATCCATCTCTTATCTATGCATCTACTCTATCTTGCTCTATCGTCTGACCTTGGTCCACTTTCAGGAATAAATATTAATTTATACAAATAAATAAATAAATCAAGCTAAATGTATGTGACGGTCGCTAGGTGGCAACTATTAAAATCTTAGAATTCATGAGTGCGCGTTCTTTACCTTCTTTTAGGGATGGGTAAATGAAAAAAAAATACACTGCGAAAAATATATCGATATTATTTTTTCAAAAATGTAAGGGGAATAAGCTTTTGGCGACCAAAAAAAAAAGGTCACCGGAAAAAAAATATATCGATTATCTGAGAAAAAATTTCGATGGCCAAAAAAAGGTCGCCTGAAAAAAAGTGAAAAAGATACCCAAAAAAAGGTCACCAAAATAATTACCAAAACTAAAAAAGTCGGCCAAGACAAAAATATCGGTTATCCCAGAAAAAATATCGATATATCAAAAAAAAATATATCGATATTCCATATATCGACGATAAATATCCATATATTTAAAAAAAATATCGATATATTGATATATCGATATTTTTTACCCATCCCTACCTTCTTTATTCTGTGATTCTGTGGTCTGACCTGTGACAGTTGTGGAGTTGCGGATGTAATAATATTATTAATATAAGTACACAAAATGCAGCAAATATTAGGCTTGTCTAAACCTTGTGTTTTAGTCATGGACTTTTACTAGATCTCAGCTGGTTCGGTTTTTCGAAACCTCAAAAATTGATTCCTTTTTATATAAAAATAGATCGCAGTATGTATGTTTTCATATTATGATTATTTATTGCATTATGTTCAGTTTGTTTACATAAATATATATTTTTTGTTGTCTGATAAAGTATCTCAACGAGAACGAATACTAGCGTGTTATTATAGCTTGTTTATATAGTGTTTTTATTGTATTTTTTTCATGATTTTGTAATTTTAATAGTAATTTTGGGGTTATTTTATCATTTTTAATCTTATAGGAAGCGCTAGGTGTTTTGAATAATATAATAGTATTATAAATGTTACCAAATATGTATTTTTTGTTGTATAGGTAACTCGTAGGTGTCTTTGAGGGAGTCTTCTCCATTCAATTTTGAATATAAAATATTATTTACACTTTGGATGAAATGTCAACAGTTTGATGTCAAATTTGATGTTGCTTGTCTCCTTAGATGAGCAACATCAAAATTTGCATGTATTTGTATTTGTTACTATCATGTATTTGAAAAACGTGAGAATAATTCATATTGAATATTAAAAATTTATTTGCTTTAATATAAGTAAAATAAAATTATCAAAACCTTGCAAAAGAACCGGTTCAAATTTTTGTTTCAATAAACTATTGTATGATAAATCCATCAATTTTTCTTATCAATAACTGTCGATTAAAATTCATCATCTTGATAATAATGTGAAAAATGTATTAGCAAACCATCCATGTGTTCGGTATGTAGGTTTTTGTTTGCTTCAACATTAAGGCAGCACATTTACGGCAAAATGTGGGTTTTTATTATTCATTTATATCAGAATGGATGCTCTAGAATGCAATTTTTTTAGGGCAATAACTTGGATAGAACCTTTGTTATTATATAAAAGTAATAAACTGGACATTATTGTACGGCCAAAAAATCATTTTTAGTGTCCTAGGCGACGCTAATTTTTAATCAATATTTATATGAACGCATAATATGTTTTTTTATATGTATCAAGTATACTTCATTATCTAGAATTTTTACTAAGAAAATCAAGAAATATTCAATATTAATAAAGTTATAATGTTTTAAATTTGCAATTTTTTTTTACGTTTTTTGTTGATTTTAAAACACTTTTTATTTATATAAAGAGATGATTTTAAACAGTTATTCTATTTATTCTCATATTTTGAGGCTTTACTCACTTCATAAAAGTTAGTTTTTTTTTATAAAAACACCTAAATTATTATTTAAAAATAAAAATTCCTAAGTATGAAATGCGCCAATAAATGACGCAGTTGCCGACGGCATTCTGTTTTATAATTACGTCATTTATTGACACATTTCATACTTTGGAATTTAATTATATGATTAATGCTTATACTTTATTAATTATTGTAAATAATGTCCAGTTTATTACTTTTATATAATAACAAAGGTTCTATCTAAGTTATTACCCTAAAAAATTGCAGTCCGGATTATAAATTCTGATATAAATTAATAATAAAAACCCACATTTTCGTAAAAAAACGCCGAAATATGCATTTGCAGTGAATTTCCAGCCTTAACTCTGGCCCAGAAATTATTTAAAAGTGGAAATATCAATTTTTTTTTGTAAATTTGATTTCCATTGCTCAAATTTTTTTTATGGATGATTTCACTTTGTATCAGTGAATGTATTTTTGGTCCTTGCATTAATTTATTGAAAATGCTTAATTTTACTAAAATTTCAATCAAATAGGCAAGTTTAACAATGAAGTTAGTATTCTTAAACAAAATTGCATATTCATTATGAATTTCTTCAAGAAAATTTGCAATCTGTTCTTTGAGTTCAAATACCCATTTAATCAATTTTGCACAAGATAGCCAGCACACTTCACAATTGTATAGAAGTGAGGTATATCTTAAGCTTCCAAATCTTCACACAGCTTTGTAAACAACCTAACTATTATTAGTGATGGTGTTTTAACCGGTGACACACTAACGGTTCTTTTGAGGTTTGTATCCGATTGGATCGATGATTGGCAACTAATTTTTCGCAGTTCGACGGGCTCTAGACAACAGTTATATCTTAGTTACCAGTCATCAGTACAATCAGATACAAATCATAAATATCCCGTTAAAATAATGGTTTGACCATCACTAGCTGTTATGTAGTTTATAACTTCTGTAACTTTTCTTAAAAAGTTGTTTAGTTCCTCACTCATATTTTTTGCGCAAGAGCTGCTCTGTGAAGCTTGACATGTGTCCAGATAGGTTAGGTGCTTGAAGACCTGCCTTGTATCCTGACATTAACTTTGCTCCATCAATACAGAGTCCAATGCAGTTATTCCGCTTTATGTCGTTCTGTTCAAAAAAGTGTCAGTTATTTTAAAAATTTGCAAATAGGGTTGCAAAATAATGTACAAAATACCTTCTATTATGTTATTTTTCTGTCAAGCATCCTTAGCTACAACAGTTGTCTCATCTACTTGTATGGCGAATTTCGAAGTACGCTTTCGAGAAACTAACTGATCGCAAAGATCTTCAGATGTTTTATTTATTTTTCTGCCAACTGTATTGTCGGCAAGAGTTATTTGTTGCGACTGTCTTGCATATGATTTGTCAATCATTATTTTAACCATATCGATATTTGCTGGCAAAACTAGAGTTTCTTCTATTGTTTTTTTACACTAGTGAAAGCCTCCCTATGCACTAGTCTGCACTTTCCAGTTTGGAACCAACGTTTAACAAAAGATAAGTCAGAAATATTGAACAAAAAATGCAAACTTTTTTAGCTATAAGGAGACAACCCTGTATGTTTAGTAAAATTAAATAAATAAATAAACTAACTTCTTTATTAATTAACTTCTTTAATTAAATAATTTATTTGTATGAATTTATATTATATAGGTTATTAAATTTATTTTACTTCTTATTTACTTTCTTTACAGAATATTAAGGAACTAGAGTAAAGGAAACTACAGAACAAAATTAGTATATAACTGTCATTAAATTTAGTTAAGAAATGACAAATGTCTCTCAAGAAGTAAACATGATATCCATCAACATAAATGTTGCCACAAGGGAAAAGAGTGAGGTAGTGCAGTGTAAATCAACCTCCCTGGCTGAAGAACTATGTACAATTGTGTGCAAGAGGCTGCATATATCTCAAATTGCGACAACACTGTTTGCCCTGAGGCTAATTGATTCCAGTATTTATCTCGCTCCAAATGCTTCAGTCAAACAGTATAGCTATCTTACTTTGAGAATACGATATAGGGTAAGTACTTTTATATAGAGACTTTGGTGATACTTTGGCATTTCTAAGGCCCGGTTGTTTCAAGTTCGATTAAAGTAAGCGGTCGATCAAAGCATAGATTTTTACGAAAACGGATTGTCTGATTGGTGGAGAACGTAAAAATCTGTGCTTTAAAAGAACGCTTAGTTTAATCCAACTTGAAACAACCGGCCCTAACAGTATTAGTGATTTTTGTACTATTTTCAAGTCCATTTTTATCTCTTAGTAGACTTTTAGCAAGATGTGGAGATTTCCAAACACAGTTATAGACCAAGTTCAGTGATGTCAACTGTCGTAAACAAACAAGCTAATAGTATGCCTTGGTGTATCTTCAATCAGTATCAAAAGTTTGAGTTTATTTAAGTTAGTATTTTAATTATTATCAAAGATTTTTAACTGTCGATGAGAACGATATCCTCATACAGAAATACAAATGAACAATAGTACATATGAGTCGTATATTTCCAGACACCGCTAACTCCATATCAAAACAATTTACAGCAGTTCAAGTAATTTATACCTTATTGTGTGAGATGTTATTACCTACACTGTTAGTTTTTCTAGAAGGTTTGTTATAAATGTAAACAAACTTTCTAGAAAAACTAACAGTGTAGGTAATAACATCTCACACAATAAGGTATAAATTACTTGACCTGCTGTAAATTTCTTTGGTTTGGAGTTAGCGGTGTCTGGAAATATATGACTCATATATGTGTATGGTAGCATTATACATAATTCATGAAAAAATCACATAATGATTGCACAAACTTCAGGTATGTAATTCATTATGAATCAAATAAACAAATAAATGTCATATAATAATTTACTTTTCATATTATATTATATTTTATGTAATTTTTTAAATTACATTAAAATACCAGTATAATATGATAAAAAGTAACCTAAAAGTGATATTTTAACTATGGTGTTTACTTGAATTATTTTCAAAACTTTAAACTAACTGGTGATTTTCTGAAATCCGTGCTTGAATCTCTAACCAAATAAGCCTTTCAAAGTAAAACCGAAAACTTCTAAAAATTGTTAAGGTTATTGTAAAAGTAACCGTGGTTTAGAATTTACGTTTTTAATGTAAGAATTAAAAAAAAGTATCCCATAAAAACCAGGTTTTTATTATACTCCCTTTCTTTGTAAAATATAATAACAATTAAAGACGAATTAAAACATATAACAAACACTAAACTTACAGTAATTTAATATATTTCTAAAATGTCAGATGTTTTGAGCTTTGATAAGACACTTCATGCTTTGAAGATTAAATTCTAAAAATATTTGTCAGTCAATTTAGATTTTCTAAATTCGTAGTGAAGTACCTATTATGTATACCGACGGAGTAATTCAAATTTAGAAAATATTCCGCGACATTATCGGGCCGCCGTTATTAATAATCAAACTTTGGTAAATCATTATTGGAATCATCCAATTTGAAAAAACATTGAAATTTCTAAAAATCCGAAATTATACTATAATTTTTAATTTTTTTTAATGAAAATTTGATAAATCTTGTTGATCGTCGCTATGAGTCTGCTTGCAAAGTTTCAGCTCGATTGGATCACGGGAAAAGGGTTAAAAATCGATCCAAAGTTTTTTCGACGGCAAGCCGGCAAGCAAGCAGACGCCACGAGTTAATACAAAGGGAGTAAAAAGTAGATTATAAACTGTCTTTGTCATTTGTGCATTTGTTTCTTATTGTTTAACACTGTACATATATTCAAAGGAATTACCTGTGTTGATTATTTTGTATTGAATTAAATTTGATTTACTTCTATATTTGATATACAGTAGAAACAACAAGATGAAAAAATAAATATGAAAATAAAGTCTTGAGTAGGTATACAAAAAATAATTCAAATGCATAATAAAATTAAACAAGCCTTTGTAATTTAAAAAAAATCACTGTGCACATAAAATTCTATTTTATGTAAGTTTCTCATGCTTACTTATTCACAAAATACAAAAAAAATTGTAATACGAAAAAGACTGCTTGGAAATAGCTCATGAGAATCAGCCCTATTCTCATGAGTTCTTCGCAACATTCATTTAAAAAATAAAATATTAAACATTATGATTACAATGTGGGGGATAATGTTGATAAGGATTGGGAAATTCGGATGAAAGAATATTAAGAAAGTACACAAAAAACATACAACAAGAATAGAAAATATAAAAAAAGAAAATGACATATTTTTAAATCCTTTGCCTTCACTGCCTACTCAATTGTGGAAAAATGTTGAAAGTGAAAATTAGCATACTTCCTGTCATCCAATCGAGCTGAAATTTAACACATTGACTTGATGTCGATGACAATGCATTCTTACATGCTTTTGGGGTTGCACATATACACATGCGCACAAAAAATACAAATTTATCTCAGATATTCGGGCAAGTACCTACTTTTTGGTACTATTATAAAATTATTAAAATCATGGACACGAAATGCCAGTGATAATTTATACAATAATACAAATACCGAAGGAACAATTTTCCTGATTATCTTAAATTTAATTTAATGCTAATGTGATGCAAATGAATCTCTCAGTCAAGAAAACAAAAGTACAATAAAATGGAAACCGAGACCTCGCATATGAAGGATCTATAATGAAAACTACGTTTTTATAGGTCAATTTTTTTACTTAAGTGGAAATGGAAGTTCTTCCAGATTATTTCCCTTTATTTTCGATGATACTGTCCACTTTTTAATATATTTAAAATCCATTAATGCTTTCGAAGACTAACTTTAACTTGTCTCTATTTTTAGATTCCAAATTTATCCAGACTTAAAAATTTAGATGCACAAGCTCATAATTATTACTTTCATCAAGTGAAAAATGATGTTATGGATAATAAAATACCTGAAATAGTTTATGCTAAACATCGCGATGAACTTCTTGGCTTAGGAATAACTGACATGTGAGTATATATCAAAATCAATGTGAAGTTGAATATTCATGATTTTATTTATTTATTTTATATATATTGGTGCAATAAAGTGCATGCATAGAAGCTTTTCAGATTACAACAAATAAGTTACAGAGAATCATGTACTAATGACATGCACCATGGAATGTCAGAGAAGTAAGATATAATCAGATTGTACAAACATGGCAACTTATAAAATGCTATATTTTTCATTGTTCATAGCCATGTCAGTTTATGAATGTGCTATTATGAGTTTCGGTATATGTGCGGTGTGGGGTGGGCTTGGTAAGGAAAGAACTAATTAAGCAAAAGTATATTTTTTTAATGTACGATATTGTCATGAAACATATCCAGATTACTTTAATTGATATTAGCAAATTGCAAAATTATTTGTAAAAAGGTTAATCGTTTAATGTAGTGATGCAACGAATATGAATACATACTCGTATTTGCCGAATAGTAGATATTTATCGAATATTCGTATTCGCTGAATATCACAAATATTTTTTTTTTTTTAAATTTAATTACATACAGCATTATTAAATTTTTTTCTAGTCTATTTTAAGTTACATAAATTTATTAAATCGTTGTACCTCTCCATAAAGAGACTAACCCTTGTGTCTGGAGAGGGACTTACACTTTTATATATAAAAAAAACAAACGAACTATTTATAACTGAATGCAATGCAAATTACAGTTTGGCTGTGCACCGTGTATCCTACGCACTCTATTATCGGAGATTCCCCTAACATTGAATGAATGGATTTTTTGAGTTCTCAAGTTGTAAATTGTTACTTGTTTCACAGCATAACACGAGTTCTTTCATCTAGTTTCGTTGGGTTATTAAAAAGGTTAGGTGCTCATTTCATGTAGTTTTAGTTTTGTAATACGTATTGTTCCTTCTATTTTATTTCCGTTGTATGTAAAAGTGTTAACTCTTATAAAATAATTTCAAATTAAATAATCTCGTAAGCGTGAAAAAAGTGATATTTGGAAACATTTCGATAAGAAATGTGGTAAGTTAAATTTAAATGTAACTTTATTTGTTTGTTTCTGTTATAAAGAATGAAGATATTGGTTTGTGTACATGACTTGTTAGTGAACTCGTCCCAAAACAAAGCCGGCCCATTGAGAGGAGTTTATTTTAAAATATCTAAAACAACCCAATATCTCATCTCCTGCTAATCCATTGCTTTTGTGGCATGAAGGTATATATTTTCCTAAGCTGAAAAAACTGGCCCAGAAGTATTTTTCATTAAAGCCGTCTACTGTCGCCTCAAAAAGATTATATTCGAAAGAAATCGCTAACGCTTGAGAAGTTACAAATTTTGTGCTTTTTGAACAAAAATTTGCCAGTGGTAAATTTTAATTCTTAAATATCTTAGTAAAAAAGATTAGTGGCGTGTTACCTTGTTGAATTATTTGTATTCGCCGAATAGTAGATTTGATATTCGTATTTGTGAAAGTAGTATTCATTGCGTCACTAGTTTAATGATCAGAATTTTTTTTTTTTAAATTGCTGGTTTGAAGATATAAACTCTAATTTCTAATCAAAGTACTATCATCACATTATGCGTGACGAAAATAAAAAGAGTTGAAATGGAATGCTAGGTTAATGGAGGCTATAAGTTGTAAGTAGGGATTATAATCCCGGAGCATTTTTCCAATCCCAGTATTTAGGAAGGCCAATTCCGGAATTAGCCAAGATAGCTATAGGTGACTAGGAAATAAAAATATAAATGAAAATATGCAGTTTAGAGTACAATAAAGGTTATTTATTTAAATTTTGGCACTTATTATACTAAATAAAGCTATTATTATTAGCGTAGTACTTTTTTATCAGTCTGAATGGAAGCTCAAGCCGCTATTCTCTTTTAAAATTATTTTTGTATCGATCTCGAAAATCCTGGGATTGAGATTTTTCAATCCTGGGATTACGGGACCAGAAAAACGAACAGGATCCCGGGATCATAATCCCTAGTTGTAAGTAAATATTACCAGTGCATTGATAATCAATTTCCATTGGTGATCAATGTTATCAATATATTTTTGTTTGTTTTCATAGGTATCGATACATGGTGGAAGAGAAAAAGAATAGAGAAGAAGTAGAAAGAGATTACAGAAAATATATCCCTCGAGAAGTTATAAAGAAACATAAAATGTTTACAAAAAAACCGATTCACAACACCTTGATGCAATTTGCAAAATCTGCCGCTGCTGCCGATCCTGGGTATAGTATAATATTTTATTTGCCAAAAATGCAAACACTTTATTTTTTTATTTTATAAAGAGGTTTCTGAAGTTTAATGATGATTCCTGGATCGCTTTTTCTTTGAAATTAAAATTTTTGTATGAATTAAATACAATGAACCCTCAGTATTCATCCTGTTTTTCATCGGAATATTTGTTGTTGATATTCACCCGAAAAGTCAATATTCACCCACCTGTTATGTGAGTCAGTCAGTCTCAGATGGTGATTCAAAGTGTGCGTGCATAAATGTGGTGACTTTCCTTCCAATTAATGGTCTAACATCTATAAAATAAAAACCCTTAACATTGTTAAATCTAACAAGTAGTAAAATCTCATTTATTTAAAGGATACATTCATTATTAATTAATTTTAACTTTGTTATTAAAATGTTGAATTTGGTGATGTAAACATTTGTTCATTTATAGCACCAGTGTCTGAAAATTATTTGGATAAACAAATTACTGGGGTTTTCGAGTTAACAAATTATGACAATTATGAAATTGACAATGTGGGTCTGGAAATTTTTAATTTTTTTTTTAATCCTGCCCAATTTTGATTTATTGTGGTTTTAGTACATTATTTACATTTAATGAAATTTGATGGTATTTCTGAAATTGAAAATGTTGCTTTCAACCTTTTAAATGCCATGGCGTGTTTACGCGCCAAGTTATGTACATGATTACACGCACATTTCGACCTTGCAGAGGCAGGATTAAGCATGATTTTCAATATCATATATTTAAAGTCAATCTGGTAATTGTGGACGATAATTCCCAGCATTCTATAGATAACTAAGCCTTATAGTGTTGTTCTGAAACCTGCCACTAACCTGTATGGTAATATTTTTTTAAATTTCTGGCATTTAAAAGGTTAATTAATAACATTTTCTCATGTAAAGGTGTAAATGAAAGATTAGTAATGTAAAATTGCAGTAAAATCACATTTCTGTAAAGGAGTTTTATTGTTTGGGATTTTACTGGATTTTTACATACCTACATAAAATGAAATATATTTTATATTGATTAATTATGTATTAATTATTATTTTTTTGTATAGGTTTATCAAAGAACAATACCTAAAGAAATTTAATACCATGGCTCCTAATTATCTCGCGGAAGAGTATAATGTTTTATTTGACAGCAACGTTACCAATCATGAAGTGACTTTACATGTGACGCCATATCATACGGAGCCTGGCCTCAGAATATATTATAAGACCAAAAAACAGGTACGTATTACGGAATACGGATCTGTTCTGATTTTTTTTATCTTAACAAATATTTCGATTGCTATGATTTCATTTGACAGATGTCGACATTTCTCATAGAAAATTTATATATATTTATATATATATATATATATATATATATACATCACGCTACCTATTGTGCGTCCTTTTATTTTGCATTATTGTGACGTCCACCAGTTCCACTAAAATTTCACTTATTTTTACATCGAATATTAGTCACTAAGGCAATACTATAAGTCCTTTGCAACTTATTTTTCTGAAATTTTTACATTTTATTGATATACAAATATTCGTATATTAACAAGCGTAGTGTAATCAATTTGGACTCCAATCCACATTATCAATTATCGGGCGTCCCATGATATACATAATTTTATTTACATTTTCCTAACTATCGCAACTCCTCGTAAACAGTGCTACGCGCGACGTTGCCGCTTTTACCAATTACACTTTTTGTGCGGGATGCCGAAGGAAGATTTATTATTTTATGCTCACTGGGGATGCCGCTACCGGGTCACTAGTACGTGTAGCGGGCGAAATACTTGCACGTATCATTTAGTGCATTTGATAATAATATTATTTCAGAAATCGTGATATTTTTTTCTGAGCTCATTTCTTCTGTTACGTCTTTAAAATATGAGAGCAATTCACAAGCAGAAGTGAGCGTGTCTATGTCTTCATTTATCAAATTAGGCGTTTCAGGATAATATATCGCTAATGTAGACATTAAACTTTTTTTGATAGTTAGAACCCTCTCGAACATATCATATGTATAGATATGGGCAAACATCTTGAAATTTGACGGCGTA
>JADDOH010023292.1:0-28626 GCA_016648135.1 Agrypnia vestita | reverse complement strand
TATGGTTCTTGCTGTAACACAGCAGTTGTTGTTCGGAATTTCTCACAAACTTTTCTCTAAAGTTAATATTATTCTGTGATATTATTTTATTATTTTTTCTTTTTGCTAATCAAGGAATCTTTGGAAAACACAGAAACATCCTTCTTATTCTAATCATACATAAATTATCCATAAAGACTATAGGGAAGGAATTTTTTACTAGTTTTTTCCACGTTTGTATAAGATTCACCTATTTGTCTGGACGGAATCTTATAATCGATATTTCAACGTCTTTCCAATGTCTCACTGAGCTGAAATTTTGCACACATATGTATTCTTGATGACAATTCACGAATCAAATCCACTAATAAATTCATCCATCCAATTAATCCATCAAAATTGATTAATCAAAATTTTATATGGGAAATTAGTTAGATAATCAGTTTACTTAAAATGCTTAATTATTTTGTATGCTTACGACTTGTATGTAGAAAAATATATTACTTGAAAAAAATATTTTTTTGAAAACCGCGCTTATATTTTCGGGCAAAATTTTTTTGTTTCTCTGCCTCCATCAGTAATAGAATTAATAATTATGTCAATAATCTTTATCAGTATCATAAGTGGCCACTTTTTATATGAAAAGTAAAGCAAACTTTCTTTTTTCTTTTTAGTACCTACCTACATTTAAATATAAGCCTGTTTTTTTTTAAATATTTTTGGCCGCTGCCCGTCGATTAATATAACAAAAAGGTTCTACAGAAGTTATCGTCCTAAAAATTGTAGTTTAGCGTATACATTCTGATATAAATGAATAATATACAGCTCACCTATTTGAAGGCTCCATAGGTTAGGGAACGAGTATGGCTACCTATCGGATGTTTTTTCGGAAACACTAGCCGCCTACAAGAAAGCTCTTCTGGACGAATTTGGTCGTTTATAATTAATTATGTCATGTCTATCTCTTGTTTTTAGATTTTTGAATTTTACATTTCATTCTATTTACTGTTATTTTTATTGCTTCTTGAGTTTCAGATTTGATTTGTTTACAATTATTTCATTTTGTTGTAATTTTGTTGCTTCTTGAATTTCAGACATAATTATTTTAATTTGTTGTAGTTTTATTGATTGTTGACTTTCATATTTGATTTGATAACTATTATTTTATTTGGTGTAATTTTGTTATACTTTATGTCATTCACTTAATGTTTTATTTTTCTTTATATATCACTTTATTAATTGTTTTTGATAGAATTATACCTTATCTCCTTTTTTATTATTACTTATCAATCTATACATCTTTATAAACATTGTTTTTTTTATGGTACGTTGTACCGTGTATTAAATAAATAAATAATAATAAAAAAATCCTCATTTTCGAAAAAATAATGAATTATGCATTTGCAGTAAATGTCCAGCCTTAAGAGGTTCCGTCCATCCTTTGCTTTTGACGAAAGGTGTCTACTATCTGTTCCTCCGAAGGTAAAGGCTCCCAGTGAGCTGGACGGGCAGGCAGCCTCGCATGCCGCACGCACGGCGGCCGTGGGACCAGCGCTGATAAGGGCCCTTCCCCAGATCCGGGGATAGCGGATATTAATTGTGCTACAAACAATCTCGAGTGCGGCTCAGCACATTTGTAAACTTTGCGCTCAGTGTAATGCGAGCCAATAAAATCAATCCGAGTGGCTCGGTGATTTTTTGCGATGTTTTAATTTAAAAAGTGATTTATTTTAACATTATAATACACACACACAATATGAGTTATTAAATTACTACTATAGTCTATATACAAATCTACACCGTTCGTCCGATCATCTGATCCAAATTTTGCATATATATTTTTTAGGGCCTGGTGGGTAACATAGGCAACATTTCCTTCCTCCCCTTTTATTCCTCCCCCTCCTCCTGATATATTTTCCATACAAATCTATACCGTTCGACCGATCAGACCCAACTTTTGCATTCTTATTATTTAGACCGCGGCGGATAACATAAGTGAGATTTCCCCCCTCCTCCTGATATATTTTCCATGCAAATCTGTGTCGTTCGACCGATCAGGCTCAAATTTTGCATTCTAATTATTTAAAACCCGACGGATAACATATGTTTTTCTAAAATCTGTACCGTTTGACCGATCTGACTCAAATTTTGCATACTTATTATTTAGGACCCAGCGTGTAACATAGGGCAGTTGACAGTTGACACTTGACACTCGAATATGTATTCAAAAATTTTGTTGAACGTATCTTCTCTACAAGTATAAGACTTAAAGCGGTTTCCACGTTGGGTATGAAATTTAAAATATTATTAAATTGTATTTTATTTCTAAACCAATAAAAAAGCACGGCAGCTCCATTGCCAAGTATAAAAAGTGTTCAATTTTAGCCGATTTTGATGGTTATATCCGCGTAGTACATGAAATTTTCTCCTCGAATATCGATGATGATCGAATTCCATCAGGTTTTATTGTGAGTATGAATAATAGATTCGCATCTGACTATCTTTCAGCAATAAAATAAGCATAAAACACATATCTCCTCTGCGTGGAATCCAATCGATTTTTTATGCCGTGGCGACATGCCGGCGCCAGTAAAAGCCTTAAGGCTCTATATTCTGTAGCTCATTTCCAAGATATAAAACCGCGCGGACACATTCATAACAGCTTTAGCTCACAACTTTATATTTTGCAAAGAAATGTAAAAGTTCCAGCGAGATACATCGTGTACCGGATAAACCCGTACATGTATTCTGACTTATTTTTATAAAGGTTGTTTACACGACCCGCACAAAGGGCCACCCTATTAGGGCAGGGTTGAGGGAAACATACCCTCTAAGCTGTGCATCATAACGCGCACAAAAAAATATAGTGCGTACCCAATTTTTAACTCGAACTTCCATCGTCTCGTGTGTCATCTTCTATCGAAGATCGGCGACTGAGTTGCAATATTGAACGTTGAACGTTATTTTAAGTTTATTTGAGTTAATGTAGCCGTCCTTATAAGTTTAACTGTAAATGGTTACGGATATTTTATACGAACCGTATGTTTTTCCGAGAAACGATTCTCGACGTTTCGTTGAATTCGTATTCAACGTCATTAGGAGGACGACCTGTACCCTGGACGATGGTACAAGTCGTCCTCCTAACGACGTTGAATACGAAAAACGAAACATCGAGAATCGTTTCTCAGAAAACGTACGGTTCGTGTAAAATATCCGTAACCATTTACAGTTAAATATGTCTAACGACCGTAACAACAACGTTAACTCTTTAATGACTTATAATTCATCATTGGATCTCTATTCATTGGCCTGCGTTATCGTAACAATCGTGTCTTATATGTTATAACATTGTACAGTACGTCAATGTTGACGTAATGACATATGATATATGCCTTGACATTTCTCGTAGAAACTTTACGCGTGGATAAATAAGTAAATCCTGTTTACTTTTTGTTGGGTTAAAATGTTGAGATATAATTGTTTTTTTTAGATATAAAATTTCCCGAGAATAGAAAGGAAAATGTCTTATTGCCACGAATATATTATTTCGTTCGAAAGTTGTTATTAGTTATTTTGGCTGAACTATGCGTCTTAGTACATATTTATTTGCAATGTGGTCAACCCAGCAAATATTTAGCATACGGCAATATAGCACAATAAATTTACTTTATTATTTATACGCGCTGTAACGTAATCTAGCTGTACACCTAAGCTAAATACCTAACTATAAAGTTTAATAATATAAGTTTTACGAAAAGCCCAAGGCTCGAGACTTTAAGCTACCGAATTAAGCTTTATTACGACTTTTGTGACTTTTAAGCACACACTTTATGCTTTAAGCTTCTAGATGAAAACTTAAGTCGAACTTAGAACTTCGGAAGTATATTTACATGAAAGCTAATATTATTTTTTTTTTGTTAAGAATTTATATTTTCAAAATTGGCCAGTCGTGATCTATCTAGTGGTTAGGAAAATTCCTCCTCCGTTGTGTCCTTAGCTATCCAAAATTCTTTTGATACGTGGTGAGATTCGTATTCTTATTAACGCAACTAGACTAATATAGAACGAATTCTTACCTAACTATGGAAATAACAAACGCACGTAACTAATCCGTACTCGTAAATAACATAACGGATTTATTTACTAAAGGTGATAGATCGCCTCGAAATCCACGTACAATCTTCGAACACTTATAGACGAAATGCCAGAGACATAAAACATATTTCGAAATTGCTTTGGCCCTTCTAGAAACCGTTCCAGAATTCTACAGTTTCGCCTATACGAGAGATAGCCGATATCGTCCACGTCCTGAGTCGGCCTAAAAGCCAACTATGTGCGGCGTAGCTGAAGAATAAACGCTAGTAGCAAAACTTCCCTACATTGCACCGCCATAACTATAATACCACCGGGTTTAAAATACTGAAATATAAGACAATACAATCGTTGCCAAGTTAACGGCATACGCTAAAGATTCTACCCGCCTTGATTATCAATACCTCACAATAGCAGCTTAGAACAGTGTTAGCACAACCACACGCGGTACCCATTTATGACGGATTTACAAGATATAATAGCATACGTTATATTCAAAACACAAGTAAGAAACCTACCGATAGCGCGTCCCACGTTGTCCGATCTGCTCAATCTGTTCATAGTACATAGTACGGGAAGACAAACATATTTATATTCATAACAACTAGGCGCAACAGAGGCTCAGGGCAAGCTTTGTCTGACATTATCACAGCCCGAGATTCTAAGGGAATGGAAGATACAGTTTTGTAAGTGAAATTTAAGAAGTGTCTAACCACTTCTGTTCAAACGTGGATTCTAGATGCCCCCCCCCCCCTGTAGGGGGGAGGGGGATGCGGCCCCAGAGCATCGCCGCATCCGGTGGTTAACTCCTGTTTAGACATAACCTCCCACACTAAGTCGCTTCCCGGCGACAAACATATCAGGAAGAAATCCCGCGTCTGATATTAAGGTTTGTATATTGTCCCGCGGGGCAGTCAAATTGACTGGTGTATAATGATGAGAATCCCACGTTGCGGCTACATGAGCCGGATTATTATGATGTTTACTGCTGATTAAAGGGCCGAATGAACTAACTGGGTGACTGGAAAAGACTCGTCCTTGAGCGCATCAGTCAGAGCCATGTTAGCATCGCCAATTATAGTTGATGTGATTGATCCCACGGTGTAGTCTTATTGACTAGAGATATTAAATGATGGTAAAACAGCATGATTATTACAGTTGATTGTGTAATTCCTGATATGTTTCTCGCTGGCCGGGAAGGAAGAACCCCGAAGGTCTCTGTATACAGCAAGTTAGAAAAGGTGGTGAATGATGAGAATGATGGTGTTAGTAATGCCATCGCGCTCCTGAATGCGGTCCCGATCATAGAAGTTGATTGTTAAACTGCTGACAGATCTCGTTCATTAAAGCGGTCCCGAGCATAAGTATTGATTGTCGAACTGCTACCTGCATCTTATAATTTCTCGTTCATGAGGAATGTCCTATCTCGTCCTTGAGTACGGAGTTATTACATTCACATACATTCATAACCAGAGCCCGAGCTCGTCGCACCAAGGGGACTGAAAAGACGTGAGAGGTTCTTCCCCTTGGATCTTTGAGGGTCGCCGCTCCAGGACCTTCAGACTATCCTGTAATTCTTGGCTTTAAAATCCTGTCTTAACCGGGTAGATACAGTTAAGATAATCCTACCTAGTCCCAAATCCAAGATGTCTCCCACTCTAAACAGTCTCCATAGCCGAGAACGCGCGCTCCGACATTCGACCCTGTCTTGCCACGCGAGTAGATCTCCCTTCGTCTTCATCATAATCGAAATTCAGCCTCTCCAGATCACGGGGCGTAAAAGACGCAACGGCCTCTCGCCCCCCGACCAGAGGAGACGAACTCCCCATTCGGTTCTCGTTCATTATCCCATTTATAATCCCCGCGTGCCTAACCTTAAGAGTCTAGCGCCGTTAATAAGATCGCATTATGCTACGTTGGAAGTTAATATTGCACAACCGGACGAAATGCCTATTTCCCGCGATCCTATTCAATTTGTAAAACGCAATAATATGTATTTATATATGTTAGTAAAACGTTTGAAATGCAGAATGCACGTATGATGACCTCGCTTCTATCCTAAAGATAATTAAGATATAATCCCGACGTTACGTCCCGACATCAGTACTAATTTGTTTCCGCGTCCGTTACCGTCGAACTCTGAACCCACGTAATGAAATGAATAGTGACCATGTGACAATGACAAATTATATAGCACGAACATTCCATTTGATACACATAAGAAAATAAAGAATAAATAATATTAAAGGTTCTTATCTTATTTCTGTAGTTGGTCTGCTTCTGAGATGGCATCCTGATCCGAAGTAATATAACGGGTCCTCTCCAAAATTGAGCAATTACCAGCGCCTGTGTAGCCCTTCATTTCCCTTGTATATATATTTTAATATCAGCGCCTGTAAAACTGTATTAGATCCTAGAAACAAGAAAACTATTCCCTCTACGCCGAGCACATACAGAACATAAACCCCTTCAATCTAGTTCATCCACGGTTATGCAAAAAGGCGAAAGAATAGTAATAGTAAAAGGTCCTTAACTGACAGAAGTTGAAGTTCTCTGCAAACTGTCCATATCCTCTAGTGGCGCCTGTGTTTTCCAATAACAACTTTCCAGTCATGTATTTAACATAACGTCCTCCTTGTGTGTATGTGTGCTGCAATATCTGTCATCCAGTTAGTGATTCCCAAAATAGTGTTTTCCTTATATATATATTTCAATATCAGCACCTGTAAAACTGTATAGGATCCTAGAAACAAAAGGACTATTCCCTCTACGCCGAGCACATACAGGACATAAACCCCTTCAAACTAGTTCATCTACGCCGTATAGTGATATCACAAGCAGACATAAACAATATAATTACAAGTATGCTTGCGTCCTCCCCCACCCCGGTGGAAATATTCGCATCCGTATTCACCGAATAGCAGGCGTGACATTCGTATTCGTGAAGGTAGTATTTGTTGCATCAAGGTAATTATATTCACAAATATGTTCAGGTTCCCCCACCTTGGTGGAAATATTCGCATTCGTATTCACCGAATAGTAGGCCTGATATTCGTATTCGTGAAGGTAGTATTCGTTGCATCAAGGTAATTATATTCACAAGTATGTTCAGGTTCCCCCACCTTGGTGGAAATATTCGCATTCGTATTCACCGAATAGTAGGCCTGATATTCGTATTCGTGAAAGTAGTATTCGTTGCATCACTCTCAATAATAAAATCATATAGATAAACAATTACGGTAACTCATAAACATATGATATTACTTATATTAAACGAATAAAACAAAACAATCAGTCATATAAGTAAATAACGCGATTACGGAAGACCAAAGGTTAACTACCCCTGAACAAACCGCGAACTGCCCACAATAATGAAAAATGTTCTAGAAAACATTTCAAATATCTAATATTGAATGAATAAAAACAATGTCATATGAACAACTATCACGGCTATGGAAGACCGAAGGTTAACTACCCCTGATCTAACCGCAAACGACCCACAATAATGGAATATGTTGTAGAAAACATATCAAATATCTAATATTGAATGAATAAAAACAATGTCATATGAATAACTATCACGGCTACGGAAGACCGAAGGTTAACTACCCCTGATCTAACCCTTCTCCCTAAATACGTACGTCTGACAATCACTATAAAATGCACCATGTATTATTAAAAAGTCGTAGCAATATATCGAAAGATAATTATTATTACAGTTATGTTTGAGTTCGCTAGGTGGCGGTAGTATAACAATTTTTATTCATATGCCAGGCTGACCTGTAAATAATATCTTGCATTCGAAGCAGAAAACCCTTTCTAGAATTAATAAATGCGGCTTAATCTAAATAGATACAATATATACAATTCGAAATACGTCTTTATAAGAACTTGATAGGAACAAATCGTGTTTAAACGATTGCCTAATGATACGCAATACAAACATGTAACGAGTTCAAATAAACCACACATTCATGTTTTAATAAAATAAATATAAAATCCAGATGCATTTTTAAAATATATTATTTGGAGGAAATTTCTCGTACGATTTGAATTTATATCACACTGACAACCCTAGATATTAATTACACATAATTTGTAAATAACATCCCGATAGTAAAAAAATAATTAACCGTAATAGAAAATATAAATGTGATCCCCAGCTGAAGACCGTATTGCACGCTACCCACGTAATACAACAATTATTATACTGCTACTAGGCAAATCAAATAGAAATCTGTGTATTCAGTCGGCAGTACAGATAATACAAAAATTCCTTTGCATATTTGAAAATTACATAAGTATTATGGAAGAACGCCCGCTGGACTATCACAGCCGCAAAATCACGAATTATCATATATTAAATCTGATGCGCGCATAGTTATACAAGGTTCCAAATATAACACACATAAAAGGCAATAGAAATAAATAATATTGGAAATGCTTATCTGTTCACTGTTCCAAATCTCCTTTGAATTATTATCCACCTCCGGCTTTTTCCTCGGTCCAGTTAAATTATCTTCCTTATTTCGGACTCTCTTCGACAAGGCCTCGGCCGACCTCCAGGCTGAAAAAACTCTAGTGCCACGCCAATTTGTATCGCTAAAATTAGTCGCTCTCTCCCGCCATTTTTGATTCCAACTTGCGTGTAAAAGTCAAAGTCTAACATCTCAGGACGCGTTTAATTGGCCAGAACCACTGCTAACGGCCGCATCTGTGATTGGTCCACCTCGTCAAAACAAAATAACATAAAGCCTGCGTTACACGCCCGCGTGCATAAATAATAAAGCTCGCCCGCACCTACTTATCCGGCAAATATTTAATTATAGAGTATTTATGAATTGTGGTGCTTCTCCTTGTCATGAATTTTTAGCAGATAGATATTTTCGTATAATTTTTCAGCAATGTCTATTTGAATAGGCCAATATCGTTACAATATGTTCACAAAAAGATATACATATACAATTGAATTATTGTTCGTGTTACCCGTAGTATTATAATATGTTCAAGTCTAATGAATTTTTATTTTTTTTCAGGTAAGTCTCGGATTTATTTGGCTTCCACACGCGCCAGGAAGATCATTCCTCTTCAGCCAACAGCCGTTTAGTATGTATAATAAAAAATATTTTATACGTCACAACTACGATATTATTTCCAAGAGGTATTTTTATTTTCGCACATTAGACGTATATAATAATTAATAAATAAACTAAATAAGATTGAGATTACAGGTAAAGTGACAACTTGGATAGAAAGTTACCTGAAAGAAAAGAATCATTCTGTAAAATTAGAAAATACATTAAGTTCAAATAAATCATCAAAGTTTGGTGTACCGCAAGGTACTGAACTGGGACCTTTATTATTTATTAATCTATGTAAATGATATGTTAAATTTACCTATCGTCAGATTTGATCATATGCTGATGATACAGCTCTAGTTTTTGACTACAGAAATTGGAATGATGTTATAGCTGCAGCAAATCGGAGTATAAATATTGTAAAACAATGGTTCGATGAAAACTTATTATCACTAAATTCAGAAAAAACTCACAATATTCCTTTCACATTAAGCGAAAAAAACTCGCCCAACAACTTAGTAATAAAGATTCATTATAAAAATTGTCCTAATAAAAATAATAATAATATATGTTAAAACGACTGTTCAGTATTAAGTTCAAAAATTGTATTAAATATCTAGGAATAATAGTTATTTCCAATATAAAATGGAAAAAAATCTGTAGAAAGAATAAGAAAACTCATATATGTATTTATTAAAATAAGAAATATATTAGGAATAAAATTGTTAAAAACTCTATATTACGCTTTAGTCCAGTCTGTATTACAATACGGCTTTATCTCATGGGGTGGTGCATTCAAAACTACATTAAAACCTTTAGAAGTTGCCCAAAAATTAATTTTAAAGATCATTCTTAAAAAACCCAATGATTATCCGGCTTCTGAGCTTTTAAATAAATTACAAGTCCCCACGCTATTTACTATCTACAAACAAAATTGCATTTTACAACTCTATAAAAATTTTCAATATAATAACTGACCCAACTAGTATAAGTAGCAGAAATATAAATCTCGGTAAATCGCATATTCCTATAGTATCTATCACAACCACCCAGCATCATAATACATTTAGAGATGTGAAATGGTTTAATGAATTACCTGTTAAAATGAGAATTGAAAAAAAATATGAGATCTTTAGAAAAAACATTAAAATAAACCCTCATAATTAAGTCAATTTCTCACTTTACTATATTCATTTTAAACTGTTTGCTTATTGTTTATTTTTAATTGTTTTTCCCACATAAATAAATGCATCAATTATCGCATACTATGTAACTTTTATATATTTATGTACTATTTACTTTACTTTACTTTACTTTATGCATTGATTATCTCATATTATGTAACTTTTTTTTTCTTATATATATTTATGTACACTAAAAAAAATAATTATATATATACGTGAAACTCCCTCTCCAGACACAAGAGTTAGTCTCTTTGTGATGAATTTAACCTGCCAACCTATTACAAGAAATAAGAAATAAAATAATAATTATATCGAATATCTCCAAAAGAACTATTTAAGATTAATTTATTACTTGTGTTGTGAGAGTCACGACTGCGCCACTGACGACAGGACGTCGATTCAAAAAAATAATAATATTATTCGTATTGGAGAAAAGTTTCACTACACCCATGTAGACGCGTAAATAGGTGTTGGCTCGTGATAGGCCTGATTTGTCACATGATAGAAATTAACCAATGAGATCTTTGGTGGAGGGGGAAGCTTCTAGAAGGAATTTCCGATGAAAAAAAGTTTATAAGTAGGTGTTGGAGCGTTAACTCGAGAGTTTTTTGGAGGGTTTTGAACCGAGAGGCCACGCTGGTTTCGTTTGTTTCACGCGTTTTTACGTTATCAGAGATATAGTTTTCAAAGCAATTTGTTTCGGTATTTGACAATCAGTTACGAAAGCATCCAAATTCATCGCTGTTTTAGCGTCAAAATGTCAGTATTAAAATATAGGATTATTACAAATGCCTGTGACTTGCCGCATTTTCGAAAGATAAACAAAATTTTATCTGTTATGACGCCATCATACAAGCGTCAATATAGAGCGAAATAATTAACGTCTGGTTTAGAGTCGAAATTTAGGGATGCGTTACTTAGTCTTGTGCTTCGATTGTTTTAAAATCATTTTTGAATCTAAATCGGGATCTCATTATTGGAATAAAAACAGTTAGGATTCTTTTAAATGTATTTATAACCATCGAGAGAATGAAGAAGAGATATGTGCCAAATGGGAAGCTGGAGGAACAAGATTCACACTTATGCAGAGTCTGGAGGAAGGGCCTTCTGAGCTACGGATTCAAGCCACTACAAGATTTCAGGATGAGTACCTTTTTAGTCTATATAATAGTATTGTTAAACTGTTTCTAAATGTTCTAAAATTTTTTCTAAAGCAAATTTATCTACAGTTAATATCGAAGTAGGCAGTATATTCTTAGGAAAGATACATATTTAATTTCATTAAGCATAATTCAAATCATTTGAAAGAGGATTTAAAATGTAGTCGAATTTGGTTGTTTTGAGATTGCGTCGTTCGACCCCTGGGAGACGTTCAATCATGAGGACAAAAATCCATAATTACGTGCATATTCTCTATATATAAAGAACTGGTTCTAACTAGAGAATTTCAAAAAGTACAGATGGGTCATTCCTCAATGGGGCGAAATTACACCTGTACTTGATTGAAGGAAGTAACTTCTAGGTGAGAGCGCTGTAGTTGCGAAATAGTTAATTCCGACTTGTATGAATATGAGAAGAGACAGTGTTTGACTGAAAGCGGTAACCAATTCATTTTTAGATTCATTATAAATAATGCAGTTAGGATTGAAATAACAAGACTCGTCTTGCGATGGCATCGTTCAGTTTTGGTGGTAGCAAGCATGGAGTATAAAGACCATGATATACGTCCGACAATGGGTTTATAAGTAAGGCTTTATATACCTAAAAAGGAGACTGCCCGAAATAACTCATTAGGTATGACGTTTGGTCCGAAGTCTGTGTTGTTGACCCCCGGAATTAGTTCGGCGTGATTTCTGATGGATCAGTTATACTAGAACAACCAAGAGTTATCCAATATATTTTAGATTCATTATAAATAATGCAGTTAGGATTGAAATAACAAGACTCGTCTTGCGATGGCATCGTTCAGTTTTGGTGGTAGCAAGCATGGAGTATAAAGACCATGATATACGTCCGACAATGGGTTTATAAGTAAGGCTTTATATACCTAAAAAGGAGACTGCCCGAAATAACTCATTAGGTATGACGTTTGGTCCGAAGTCTGTGTTGTTGACCCCCGGAATTAGTTCGGCGTGATTTCTGATGGATCAGTTATACTAGAACAACCAAGAGTTATCCAATATATTTTAGATTCATTATAAATAATGCAGTTAGGATTGAAATAACAAGACTCGTCTTGCGATGGCATCGTTCAGTTTTGGTGGTAGCAAGCATGGAGTATAAAGACCATGATATACGTCCGACAATGGGTTTATAAGTAAGGCTTTATATACCTAAAAAGGAGACTGCCCGAAATAACTCATTAGGTATGACGTTTGGTCCGAAGTCTGTGTTGTTGACCCCCGGAATTAGTTCGGCGTGATTTCTGATGGATCAGTTATACTAGAACAACCAAGAGTTATCCAATATATTTTAGATTCATTATAAATAATGCAGTTAGGATTGAAATAATATGACTATGGAGTGGAAAAAGACAAGAACCAATCTATTTTAATCCCATTAGACGTAATTCAAATCATTTGAACGCAAGAGAGGGAGCGAATGAAGTGGGTTGATTGTTTTGGGTTTGCCCCGCTTTTTGCCAAGGAGACGTTCAATCATGAGGACAAAAATCCATAATTACGTGCATATTCCCTATATATAAAGAACTAGTTCTAACTAGGGAATTTCAAGAAGTACAGATGGGTCATTCCTCAATGGGGCGAAATTACACCTGTACTTGATTGAAGGAAGAAACTTCTGGGTGAGAGCGCTGTGATTTCGAAATATTTGATTCTGACTTATATGAACGGGAGGGAGAGAAAGTGAATCGGGTTATTAATTATGCGCAACCGATTCAGGATACACCCCTGAATATTGCGATTTCGTTCGGACGTTAAAAAATGCTTCAACGATATTTGAAATAAAGTATTCCCGTTATCTACACGAATTATTTTGCTCAGATAACTCGTTTAATTATTGTATAAATATAGTCACATGGTCATAGGAAGTTGGTGAGGTAGATTTATTCACTACGCTTTGGATATCTATGAATGTATTGACACATGGTTAATATATTCTGTTCACGTGGAATGTTCCATTGGTTAAACATACTTGTCTTCATTCTACGAGGAGGAATTCACATTTTCATTTACCAAGAAATTATCTTTATACTCCACAGAGGATAAATTGCAATAATCAGCTTTAAACTAATAACCAACATTCTTCTAGACGCAAGGACCCCTAAAAAGAATTAGATGCCACTATTAATATCTTCCAACTTAATCTTTTAGACGCAAGTGATCCCTAAAGTTTTGGTATACCTTGGATTTACATTTTCTCGGAATGCTGACGATTTGTCGAGGCAATGGAACATACTACGTGGCTATATCAAGATTTAGCTTCGGGTTGTTTATCAAGGTAAAGGAAACGCCAGAGAAAATGTATAGAAGGAAGTTTTTCATGGCATTTTAGGGGCGGGACGATGGGGCCCCTTTAGCGCGGAAACCGAGGATATGTCATTACCCACGGACATCAATCCTCCTTTCCATAGATTCATTTTTAAAAACTTGTTAAATAAATTCCTAACGAGAAAAGTGAAGTTCTGTTAGCGACAGACACCACATACTCGGAAGTAGACCTATTTTCAAATTATTAGACTCTCGGTTTGCAGATAAATACAGTTTCTACCAAGATAACCAATCCAGAGGCGAATCACTGAAACAATCTGATTATGTGTTTTTCTCCAAACTATAAATTGTATATAGAAGCAGCCAACAAAAGTAAGCAAATTTAAAAACAAAATGATATGTAAATGTGCCTTTTCTTTCAGATATTTTACGGTTCTGTTATGGTTAGTTATTCCAGTAAATGTAAACTCTAAACAATAAATTTTATACGTATTGTAGTCAAGTCCGAATTAAAATTATAAGTATATTATTATCTTTGTATGTGTAAATATAGAATTTCCAACACGTTTTCTGAAATATTAGGGTTGCCACGTGCGTCACAATAGAGGGGGAGTTATAGACTAAAGACGATATCACGAGCCAATAACTTAGACGTTTCTATAGTAATTGAGTGAGAGTATAGTGATTTATTTATTTATAAATTAGAAAAAAACGACATCATGAGCCATTTAATAGATAATCTAGTATAGAGAGATATCCTGGTAAACTAGGATAAAAGCCATTAGGTAGTATTTGCATTTAGAATGAAACTTGCGGTAACTTAATAGGATTTTGATATTAATTAAACATCGATAAGAAACATTACGACCGCATCGCGTTCTTACAAAATAATCCTTTCAGTTCATTCAAAACGGATAATTCTAACCTTTTATCTACGTAGAGATACTTATAGGTTATTATCTATTTTATAATGTGTATTTCGGAACAGTACGATCGAGATCAGTAAGAGTATTTTAGGTTGCGTATCTGAATTAGAACTTATATTAGATGGTTTATTAATTTCGGTTAGATTTAAAAAAAAAAAAAAAATTTAGTTGGTAGCTTCGGTTCGGTGAGCCAAGGCTCAACCACCTTATACACGGTTAGGTCAGGTTTTTCACATCTTTTCGGAGAGGTACAATGATAAAAAAATTTATGTACCTAATTTTTTTTAATATAAGGCATCTGAATGATGATTATAATATAAGCTTTCGAATAATGTCTTTTCTTGATTCAAACCTGATCAAACACTTTTTACTTTATTCACAGAGCATATTATGCTGACGAACGGGTCTTCCATGTCTACTTCCATGGTGTCTTCGACATACTGACATGTCTTTTTGTTGTCTATGGCTCTGACTATAAGGCATTGCTTTACAACCTTGGTGCACGACTATTAATCAACATCTAGCTTTAGATAACGCATCTGCTGACATCTGTGTCTGCAGGATTTCTCGAGCATTCTACCACTTCCTTTCTACTGACACAGCATCTTAACAAATAATACATGTAGGTTACCGATATGTCAACATAATCTTGGCACAAGGTCCTACAGCCACGACTCGGGTAGGACACTATAAATGTTTCACAAAGGAATGAAAATAAATCTCTCAGATGTCCAAATGTTTTGATCGGTTCAAAAACAACCTTGCTCGCGATAGCTGGAAATTTACGACGACTGAATAAATTATAATACTGTTTTATTCCTCGAGTTGTATAATAAATTTATAAAGTTTTATTAAACACAATTTTTTTATCCGATATACTAGCCCTAAAAGGAGTGTATCTTGATTAGCGAATCCAATTCTGGGTCAAAATTACAATCCTGATTCGATTTTGATAATCCCGGAATCAATAACGAAAATGAAGAATGCTGCTTTATTCATTAAAAAATTCGGGATTAATATTTTGGATAATTCCCAATTCCGGGATTCAAAAATAGTATAAATTGAACTGGAATCCCGAGATTGGATTTCATAAAAGTACACATTTTCTTTAAAATGAATTTTCACGCGAATATAATCATAATAATAAGATCCTGAATGGCTGAAGATTGGAAAATCGGGGGCACAAAAACTCAATATTCGGTTTCCATCTTCTCCCGTCTTTTAATACTTGATAAGCAAACAATTAAGACCGAATATATCCTCCGGAATTACCGGAAGATACATCTTGGTTAACGTTTTTACGTCATTCTCAAGATCCACCTCTATCTAGATGGTCTATCTCTATCGAGATGGCTTGGAAAGATTTAATAATATATGATTTAATAATAATATCTGATATCTTATTATGGCAGATTATATTTCTTATCTCAAAACTATCATAAGAACAGTAGTGACATACGCGTGCGAAGCATGGACAATAACAGCAAGATCTGCGGAGATGCTGGACATATTTGAGAGAAGAGTGCTACGCAAAATCCTGGAAGATGGTGAAACTTGGAGAATAAGGCACAACGACGAGCTATATGACATCTTTAAGACACCCAAGCTAGAGAGCTTGGGTGTCTTAAATGTATGTACAGAACATGCTCAACTGAGTAGGTTGGGATGGACGGAGCATGTGCAGAGAATGTCGTCGCAGATCCAGGAGAATGAAAAGAGTCGGCAAACCTAGGTAGGATTCGATGGGAAGGTCAGAAGGGATGTGAACCAAATACTCTTCATAACGGTCTGGAAGACCGCAACGGGAGACAGGAGAAGTTGGCGGCGAGGACTGATGGAGGCCAGGGCTCGATATGAGCTGTAGAGCCGTTGAAGAAGAAGATTTTCATTCTCTCCATGAGACTCAACAAAATCATTACACCTATTACACAAATTATATTTCAAATGCATTTTTTTGAACTGCACTATTATATTTCCAACGATCTCGCAATTCTTTAGTTCTCAACCCCCATCCCACCCTTGAGCGTATATTTATTCTGCGTCACGTATGTAGGGATGCAAAACCGTTATTACAGCGCCGCGATGTAAAGCTGTAAAGCGGTCTTCCATTTGCGATTCGTACTGAGACCGCGCAGAGTCGAGCGCAGTTGCAGCTTGCATAATGATGTGCCTAGCGACTCGAAAACAAAGTTTTTTTCATCCCCTCCCGTAGTACTTATTGTGGTACGTAAACAACCAGCAAACTGCAATAGAAACTCTATTGTCAGCGCTCTGGCTGGAGACTTCGCATTTTTTTTTCGAAAAAAAATCTGTACACTAGGTTCTCCTTTTAAACCGCTTTGGATTTTCGTTTTTTATTTTTAATATCTCTTACCCATTTCTCTTCAGAAATGCTATTTCCGTGGTGTTAATTAATGATGAATTAGTGCTGATTCCAATGAAATGTTAAATGAATATGAATGAATAAATAAATTAATAAAATTCAATCTGTTGATGTCTCTCCAACATATGGTTACATTAATTTTATCCAATATTTTTAAAGTAATTTAGTAAACACTGTATTAAAATTAATAAAATTATTTTTTTCTTTTTAAATACTACGTTTGCGATTGTTGAGTTTTTTTTTTTTTTTTTTAACATTTATTTATTATTTATACATTTATTTATTTATTGTTTATTTACATAATCAAGATTAGTTGATACAAGATACTAATAACTGCCACACTAGGTAAAAACCTGTTCTGTGGCAGTTATTCTCATATGGTATTTATTTAGTGGATAAAAATGACAATTGAAGAATCTAAATCTAAAAGAAAATAAAAAGAAAAAATATACATATAAAATCAAGATAAAAATTTAAAGTAAATCATAGGAATAAATCTAAGAGAAAAGAAAAGAAAATACACATATAAAATTAAGATAAAAATTTAAGTACAAAAATAAATATTATATTATAGTATACTATAAATTATATAAATATTTTTTGCCAATTCAAGGGCGGATCACTTCTTCAGCATACCTTCTACCTGATATTTTTATAAACTTATTGATATGATGTTTAAAAGGTTTGTGTACAGTTATTTCTTTAGTTTCATTAGGTAACTTATTGAAGACAAGCGGGGCAGTGAAATTATATTGTCTTTGCCCAAAAGTTTAAGGCCAGCGTTCCTTCCGCCGCATCTCTTCCGTCGCGGAACGCCTTTTTTTAAAATAGAGATGCGAAAACGAAATACGTGTCGCATAAATATTCTAACTATTTTCAAATTAAGCTCAATGCTTGTACTGTGAAAATAGGACTAACTTGCTGGTCTGGAGTGAGATTCGAACCCGCGAATTTTGGGTCACGAGGTGAGAGTCCTAACCATAAGACCAACAAGATACTTTATGCACTTATCAAACACACTACGCGGATAATCGTTCTTTCCATTTGCTTTGCCGATTTGACCCGACGGAAAAGACGGGGCAGGTAGATCCGCGCAGTATGGCGCCGGCCTAAAATTTTAAAATCTATACCTATAAAACTCAATGTCTGTCTGTCTGTTCTCTATACAAATCCACACCGTTTGTCTGATTCGATTAAAATTTTGCATACTTATGCTTTAGGACCCGGCGGGTAACATAGGCAACATTCCCCCCCTATTATCTTACCCCTTCTCCTCCCCCTGACATATTTTCGATGCAAATCTGTACCGTTTGACCGATCAGACTCAAAATTTGGAAACTTATTCTTTAAGATTCGGCGGGTAACATAGGAAACAATTCCCTCCTATTCTCATACCCCTTCCCCTCCACCTGACATATTTTCGTTGCAAATCTGTACCGTTTGACCAATCGGACTCAAAATTTGGAAACTTATTTTTTAAGACTCGGCGGGTAACATAGGCAATATATCCCCCTATTCTCATACCCCTTCCCCTCACCCTGACATATTTTCGATGCAAATATGTACCGTTTGACCGATCGGACTCAAAATTTGGAAACTAATTCTTTAGGACCCGGCGGGTAACATAGGCGACATTTCTCTCCTATTCTTTTAACCCTTTCCCTCCGCTGATATATTTTCGATGCAAATCTGTACCGTTTGCCCGATCGGACTCAAAATTTATAAACTAATTCTTAAGGACTCGGCGTGTAATATATGCGACATTTTCCCCATTCTTTTAACCCTTCCCCTCCGCTGATATATTTTCGATGCTAATCTACCGTTTGACCGATCGGACTCAAAATTTGGAAGGACTCGGCAGGTAACATAGGCTTTATTTTCTCCCCCTGATATATTTTCGATGAAAATCTATACCGTTCGAATCAAATCTTTGTTTTCCCCCACAAATTTATTTTCAACTTAATCCTTAACCCGTGCAACGCCGGGTACGAACAGCTAGTAAGTAATAATTTAACATTTTTTCATTGGTTTCATACTTTTGTTGCAATATAATATATCTTGTTGGCCTAAGATAACATTTTATATAATTCAATGATTTAATTTAGAGAATTTTTTAGAATTTCGAAAATTTCATATTTCTATGTAAGTAATCTTTTATTATAGTAATAGGAAAGTGTTAAAAATAATAAAGTAAAGTATAATATTAGATACCTACTATCTATCATATATTTCAAATTATTACATTCTCAAGGTTATTGTACAACCATTTCTATATTTGATAGTCGTATAAGTATTAATTAAATCTTAGATATTCTTAATTAACCAGCTTGTTCGACCTTAGTCGACAACTCATTTCAGCTCCATCTTCATTTCACAAATAACTTATAAAACAGTGTAACAGCACGTTTCTCTTGTAAATTTATTCCAAGGAAAGGTTCATCTGCTGGAATATATATTTACAACGTCGTTTACCTTTAAGATACTTCATGTAATATCTTTGTTAATACACAAACATTAATATAAAATATAGGATCAATCCATTATTCAGAAAAATAATATTTGTTTGCTTGACCATCTAAAAAATTATATTTTGTCACTGCATTTCCTTATATTTTGATAGCTCAAAAGTATTTTTCTTAAACTTTTATTATGTTTTTCGTTTTTCGCATTTTCATGCTTCAAAATTTTGTAAATTTCTCAGTACTGGGTTATTCTGGGCTTTTTGAAATAAAATAAAAACTTCTTTATGTTCGATACATTCTGATCTACAAATGGAATCCCTGTTAACTTGCCTAATATGTTTTTGTTTATATACTCATTGTAGCCAAAGTTATTGAATTCAAATGAAAAAAATTCAATGTTCGTAGGATGATTTCTCAAAGAAAGTACAGTTTTTTAGGCTCATTTTTCTCTGGCTTTTACATATAAACATAGTTACTTTATATAAGATATCAATGGTGAGAAGTTTGCCTTTAAAAATTAAACCGTTTTGAAAACTAAATTTTTGATTTATTCAATTTTTCACTTTAATTATATACTTTATAGGGGATATACCTGTATATATTATTGAGGAACCAGATAAAAATGTAAAAATTGCTCACATATAAGTTTTCTATAGTATCCAACTTTAATCTAAATATCAAGTTTGAGATTTAACTCAAAGTAGGTATAAAAAATTATTAATTTCCACTTCCGGGAAAAGTGGGCATGAGGTGCTTACTATTCTATTATTTCTATGACATATTTAACTATAAAACAAAGACTTTATTATAAATGAGCATGTGGACCGCCTAAAATATAATTTTGAATTATTTTAGATATAAAGTTATCTAGTTTCTGCCACCTTAAACGGATTGACCCTATAGTACAAATTACTTGGCCACGAATTGTTTTTGTTAATATTATATACTTACGTGACATAAACTTGCAAGGTGGTCTTGGTTAAAATGAAAACCAAATAAATATAATAAATTGTTATTTAACTTAAAAATTATTAAATTTATATATATTTTTAATATTATATTTTTATATAAAGTTTCTTATAATACTATAAAATAGTATATATAGTAGCTTGTTGGTATTGTGGCCATTAGCTCGCCTTGTGATCTGGCGGAAGGTGGTTCGATAGCCTCATTACAGGACACCAGGAAGTATTCCGTATAAACATGTTTATTTGAAAAAAAAAGAGACTTTTCCTCTTTTGAAATTCCTTCATATTATACTGTGAGTAACGTATTTATTGGGTAGATATAATAAAAGAGTTTCTGAAATAGTGAAACCTCGTGGTTCCATACAGTAAAATGAAAGATTTCGCGAATAACTCAATATTTAATGTAATGTTACCATTTTCAAATACACACTTGAAAAACCTGGATTCGTGTTACGCTCTGAAACCAAAAGTATTAAATTCGTTTGATACAGTTGAATATGATGTAAGAAGAATAAGAAAAAAATGCTATATTTTACATGGTCATTAAAAGTTTTATACTTAGTTTTTAATTAATTATATAAAATAAATATACAAATAATCGTTCCATATTTATTTTTCCTGTCAGATACGTGTACTAGGCGGCTATTTTCATTTATAGAACACGAAAAAGGATTCAAAGTGTTGTTCCCTTTCGTTCTCAAAAATATATTTCAATTTACGAATATTTGACCTTGACTCAAGAAAAATTAGGCATATTTTTATTATGTGCCTAGCTAAAAATATTTATGTTTTGCTTTGCTATGCTTTTTTTTTTTATGCTACTCCACTACTGGATACGCCGCTCCATAGCTCCAATTATATGTTATGAATGCTTAATGAAATGTGTCAATTTTGTGTAACGACTTCACTTTTTCTCTATTAAAAGAAATTCTTTATTTTGGTCTAAATAAAATATATATTTTATTTCATTTTTTTTTTTGCTTTTTAAAACATCTAAGTGTCCTGATGTTCTTATTTTTCCAAATAAACTGATCTTTCAATGGAAATTTTCTCTCTGAAATCTATGTTTTTAGTTTCTCTTCTGCTGCTCTTCCAAATGAAAGAAGCTTATGGCAAAGGATTTAGCTTCAGCCTTTTTATTTAGTCTAAAACGTGACAGATTCTTTTGTATGGAGTTTTATTTTCGGGACTTTTTAGTATGTATAACGTTGTACCGATAGTTAATAACTGAGAACTTTTTAATGTAGGTATTAAGAACTAAGTAATTAACCATCACGCCGTTTCTATGCAGGGGTAGTCAAATAATGACAGAATATTATGATATTTTACATGACTTATAGAATATTATGATTATAATATTCCGTCATATAAAAAAATTATTTTACTTTATTTCCCAAAATACATAACTACGTACATCCTATTTAATTTTTTTTTTTTTTAGGAATCTCAACAGTACAATTTATTATAATGGCATAATGTATTGGATAGACCAATTATAGAGATACAAGGCATAGTATATTAAGTCAAAGCAATAAAAAAAAATTACATTAAAAAGAGAGATAGGAGTGGGAGTGAGAGGTGGAAGTGGAGTGAGGTGTATGGGATTGTTGTTGAGTGGAGTGTGTGTGTATTTTGTCTATGAGGTGAAGATATGAGGCAATGTGCAAAGAGTGATGAGAGTTTGGCTGGGGTATGTGTATGATGATGGTCGGTCTAAGTTAGTCTGGTGAACATATAGAAATAATTAATATAGGCGGTTTAAATCCGATTTTTCAGACCTAAGATGTTGGTATTAAATATATAAATGTCATTGAAGTGGTCATTGTATGCTTTGCATGTTCGCTGGATGAATGAGTTCTGTGCGTAAGAGGTTCCACTTCTGGGTGCGTGGAAGAGCACGGACTGTCGAGTTCGCCTTGATGGAGCGTGGAGAGAAACCAGCTCCAGTTGGGGGGACAGTCAATATGTCCCTGAAGTAACTTGAAAAGTAGTATTTGATCAACTCGTGCTCTTCTATGTTCCAGGGTTCTCAAGTAATAGAAATCCGTTGCTTCCATATATGAGTCGAAGTGCATGTCTGATTTACCATTGAGGCAACGTAGAAACCTGTTCTGAATTTGTTCTATTCTTGCAGTGTATGTAGTCTGTTGTGGATCCAGACCTGAGATTTTTTTTCTTACTTATCTCATGCACCTGGTTTAAATACATAATTAAAACCAGGTGCACAGTGTCGCAGAATTGGCACAGTGTCAGACAGTTGGCACAGTGACACACAATTGACACAGTGTAACATGCACAAAGAGATGCTGAAAATCGTCCCATGGAATGTTAGGAGTTTAACCGGGAGAGATCCGGGCTTCCAAGATTAGTTTTCTACGGGGGAAAGTGGGAGTCACACTGATGGACATAGTGAGAAGTGCCATAAGGCACTTGAACTCGCCATGAAGCCTCTATCCCTACATATAGAAAAATCACAAATATGGTGAAAAAAAGCAGCGCAAGACAGGGGAATATTGCATCTTGTCGAGTCTTTGGGCCCCTAACCCCACCCAAGGTTTTATGAATACGATGATGATTATGATGAAAACCGGGTGCATAAAAAAATAATACATTAAAATTTTATTTTTAAATATTAATCTATTCTAATTTGTGACTTGAACAAAAAAATACTACGTCTCAATTAAAAGATAATCATAAATCTGATATACCTACTTATTTCATCTAAAACAAACGAGACTAATCAATTTGAAAGCTATATCGTTAAAATCAATCAATCGAAAAATATTATAAGCAAATTAAATAATATTAATAATTAATTCGTTTTTGCAAATACATAGTTACCGTTTAAATTAGTTTTCACATTAATTCTTAATTATTTATTCAACTCATACTTTTTTTTTCTACGCTAATGTCTACAAATTTTAATTTTTAGAATACGTTATATACTAAGGAAAGAGATCATTGCCTTCGAAACATGTTGATAATACGGTAAATAGTGGTTTTCACATGTGTGTTTTTCTTGTTATTAATATTTAAAAAATATGTATGAAAATTTTAAAAATTTTAAATGTCAATCTACAAAGTTGCTCAACCAATTGAAAAAATAAAATATATATTTGATTAAAACAAAGGTAGGAACTTGGAACAATTCAAATCCGAGGAGTTGTGATGACATTGAATCTAAGGTTTTTTTTAATATAATAGATCATTATTTTTCTTAATCTTTCATTTCTAATTAATAAACCTCAATTTTAAATAAGATATTGTCACTTATCGTGGCTGCAGGAGGAATTAAAGAAAACGCTGGAATGCAATAACAGATTTATTGATTACTGAATAATTAATTAAACAAACGTACAAAGTCTCTTAACACTATTTAACTTAACGCTATTATTTAAATTAAACTGTTTCGCAATTTTATCACTCGTAAATAGACACTTATAATCGCATTAACATTTTTTCACTGTTCACTAGAATATTCCATCGATTTCCGCACTTATTCATTTCGCTACGGTTTATCTCGCTACGTAAGAATTTTATTGAATCGCTGTGGAATCTCCGCTCGCTTGGCATCACTGGTTTCTTGCCGCTATCGCTCGCTTGGCCGGACTGACCCGCCGCCGCGGCAACCTCGCTCCTGTTATCGCCTGTCGACCGCGTTCGGAAAACAACTCCTACCTTACTCCCGTGCATCGTATTTATATGCTGTTATCCAGACGTTTCCAGTGTTTACTAGCCAGTACTCGTACTTTACAGATTTTGCTGGAAAGTTGCAGACGTCACTCGAAAGTCGGAGGTGATTCCAGATCCTTCCGTAGTATTGTGCCAACTTCAAACAACTGTCACTTTGACAAAAGTGCGTTATTCTTTTTTTAGCCTCGTCACAATATGTAGGTAGACAGAGTATGTTCTGAAATTGCCACTCAACAGTAAAATGAGTTTTCATAAAAAAATCGAAATATTTTATTATCTATCTATATTATTATTAATATTATTATTTTTCTCGTCGTTTTCCATTAGTGATTCCAAGAGCAGAACAAAAGGAACTTTACATTTAATGGAAACTGTATCAGTTAGGTGGGCAATTTCGTTTCACTTTACGGTCAAACAAACAACGTTCAATTATCCCTACGTCAGAGTCTTCTTACAAACTTTCATAAAGGACTAACAGATCCTCGCATAACTTACTTAGCTTAACAAATATGCAAATTGGTCCTTTCTGTGGCCCACATAGTAGCTGACCGATCCTTAATATAAACCATATATATATACAATTCGAACTCGCATTTCATTAGAGGACAGAGTTTCGGGACTAAAATAGGAGATTGTAAGTTAATATCTGTTATTTACTGTGTACAATAAAACATTAAAAAATGAATATTGACAACAAAAATTAATAGTTATAATCAAAGGTAAGTGATTCTCTTTTTATTACATTTCTAGAACTTCATTACGTTTTTGTCATCGCCGATCACATCAATCTGTCAAGAAGATGTATTTTGGGAATAAATTTTGAACATGATTATAAATTATTTTTTGTAATAAAGATATTTTTTCTTTTCTCTGTATCAATTATCTTATTTACGCGATGACTTAATAAACATTTTAAATGTTTTTCGGTAATTAAAAATAAAACAAACTTAGTACTTTATTTTTATTGAAAATGTTATGAAATGATTTAATATTACCGAATTGATTCAAATTAAATAATGCGATATTTTAACTGCGATTTAACATTAAAAATAACTGGCATTCTGTGTGCGTGAGAATTGAATAGGTATTTAACTCAAATGTTGAACCTCAAACGGATAAAATAAAACATTAAAATTCAATAAATCATCAAAAGCCACGCTAGAATAAAAAAGAAACATTTTTTAAATGAAAAAAATAATCCCCAGTAGATGTATTAAAAATAGATAATTGTTATTAAAAGACTACCAAAATTGTAAAATCATTATACTATTTCAAGCTCTTGAAAACAAATTACATAAATCGTTTAAATAAAGCCTTTGTAAATGTAGCCTTTGTACTGTGACCAATCGTAATTGATTACATAATGGCCATGTGAAATAAAGACATTAGGACGATAATCACAAATTGAACGCTTTACAATATTATTCAGAGATAAGCTAGCTAACTGATATCCTTGACGTCAGACAATAGAATTCCAAAACTGTACTTAAAGTTAATATTTAGCCATTAAACCTTTTAGGTACCTCCATACATCTCGCTTATTCTGCGCTGGGGCGTCTCATTCTTTGAGAGCAGAAATTCCATTTTCATCATACCTCCTAGATTAAAAATTTGAATCCAAATTGCTGTGTGTGGAATAATACTTAATCAATTTACACTGAATTGATTATGAGTAGTAGTATTCAATTTAGTGTAAAAGTGATTATTATTAATTTAAATAGTATACAGTGTGTGTAAGTAGTACCTATTCAGCTGATGAATAGAATTCATAAAGTAACTGCTATATTAATCAATAATACTTTATTACGTTTATGTTTGCCTGAAAAATATTTATTTATTTTATTCATCAACGCCCATATTGGCTTTTATATTACATTAAACATTGGTATTATAAATAAAACATGCAATGAGCTGACAATGAAAACAAAACGATTATTATAATTAATTAAGATAAGTTATAGTATTTTTTGGGTGTTTATAAGGAGTACGACTTGCCATTGACTAGTTTAAGGGATCATTTTACACAATATAACGTTCACCGATTCCATGATCGACCACACATTTATCAAATTTGGAAAGTTGTATAGGTATATGGTATTTACGTAACTCACTTTATTTCTTACAACTACTAAAGAAGACTTCCATATATAGTCTTTGTGAGACTTCTATTATATATCTTAAATAATTATGATCCCTCTGGGGACAAAATCCAGAAACTTTTTCTTAAAAATAAGTTTTAAACTTTATTTTTAGTTAAAAGGATGACTTTGTTATTATTATTGCTTCTTATGCTCAATATCAATGCTGAAAAAAGGAACCACGCATTTGTAACACGCCTTAAAACTTACCCTTTTTCTTACCAAATCATCCCCTTATAATGGCCTTTCTCAACCCCATTGTCAATAAATACAATAAGGTTGTTAGTTGTACGTCTGTCTACCCACTTCCCTCTATCCGGTACTTCTCATTTTCTCCTTTTCTACATCCTTATAAATGAGATTATCTGAGCCCTCCTTCCCACGTAATTTATTGCGGATAACTTCTCCTGCTTCTAAATTTGTAAGAGAAAAATGACCAATCAAATTTACTATATTTCTTATTTCTTAGCAAAATAATACATCGAATAAAAAAGGAGCCTTTTTGAAATATGCCTTATAAATATTTGTCTTGTCAACATAAATTTGTAATGGATAAAAAGAAAGGGTTTTTTCCATTTTAATTATAATGGCAAACAATTTTTTATTCATTTTATTTTATATTGGGAAGTTACTAAATTACATATTAAGTTATTATTTAACCAGTCGTAAACCCGTGAACAATCACGGGACGTAATAATAATTAATAACATGAGCGGCGCGCTGATTGACGTGTCGCACTCGAGCGCCCGGGCTTCATTAGCGGCAAATCATCTTCAGTGTATTTGTTGTAATTCCAACGAGTTACGGACAGACAGACGGACATTCTAAATTAAGATAGTTGATGCTTATGAGTTTACATGTTGGCTTATTGTTATATTTAATTATCAGTATACAGAATGTATCAGTGTAGCCGGTGCGGCCGGACGTGCGCCCGGCGCACTGCGGCTTGATTATATTTTTAAGTGGTACGAACAAGTTTAAAACTAATATTTTTTGTGTGAACATATTAAGAATATAAGTTGTTAGTTTGTGATAAAGATAAACTTTTAAATTTGTGCTAAATATGTGTGGAACCAGAACAACTTGTGCGTGAATGCGAAGGCGAAGGCGTCACCTGCAAGAAACCTGCGCAGTGTACCTACGCATAGGTGTATTTTATTTATTTAACGAATGCACAGTGGCAATAAATATATAGACAAGTGGGCAAAGTACCTAAATATAAATAAATAATAATTCTAAATAATATTATAGTGAATACATGGCGAATAAGTGCAGGCGTTGATTAAAATTCGCGCCAAAGTGCTGGTCCAATACAAACCGTATTCCAGCATCTCAGCACAGGGAGGACCGACCGACCGACGAGGCGACCCAAGCAGTCAGCTTCGCCACATCTGGCGAACAGATGACGACAACTACCTACTGGCCAAATAGTGGACAAAGGACACCTGACACCGTACCGAAACAGAGTTTAAGAGACAATAAAATCAATGAGACGATAGTCATATGTAATTTAGTCTGCTAGGTGAAATAACTTACTTGTTCTACGTATCTTAGGGAATTGTGTGCAAAGAGACAACAATACATAAGTTAATTTAGTCTTTAGGTAAAATTACTGTGCTATGTTTATAAGTATGTCAGTGTAATATGTGTTTTATAATTGTTTCTGATATGAATAAGTGTAAGCATTAGGGGGTTGTAGAATAAGTAATAATTAGTGTAGAGCTCTAATGGTTAAGTAGGAAAAGGTGGCCGGGTCATGCCTGTAGGTATCGGCGAGACTCGCAATCAGCCATGCCGCATTACCCGGGGAGATTGCGCAAAGAGGAGGATAGAGTGCAGAGTGGGAGTGTGGAATATTAGGGGAGGAATGGATAGGAAGATGAATGAACTGTGTGATAGTATGAATGACAAAAACCTAGACATTTTATGTATAAGCGAAAGTATGAAGAAAGGCTGTGGAGAGTTAGAGCACAACGACATGATGGTGCTTTGGTCCGGAGTGCCGGAGGCGGACCGAGCGTGCCAGGGTGTTGCAGCGCTGCTCTCGAGAAGGATGGTGGAATGTATGAGAGAATATGAATTTGTCAGTGCCAGACTAATGTGGATCCGGTTCAAAATTGGAGTCACGGGGGTGTTTCTAGTTATAGGCTATGCCCCGGTTAATTCTGAAAAGGACGAAGTGAAAAATGAATTTTGGACGAATGTTAGGGATTTAATGAACGTGAAACGAAGCAATGAAAGAATTATCTTCGCAGGTGATCTGAATGGCTGGGT